>RJWM01007454.1:39292-78146 GCA_004363535.1 Dasyprocta punctata | reverse complement strand
TCAACATATGCAAATCAATAAATGTAACACACCATATTAACAGAAACAAACATAAAAGCTACATGATCATCTTAATATATGCAGAAAAAGCATTTGACAAAGCCCAACACTTATTCATGACAAAAACCCTATAGAATAGTGAAATAGTAGGTCTTTGTCTCAATCTGATAAAAGCCATCTATGACAAACAAATAGCCAGCATGATACTAAGTGATCTAAACCTGAAAACTTTCACTCTAAAATCAGGAACAAGATAAGTATGCCCACTATCATCACTCCTGTTTAATATATTTCTGGAAACATTAACCATAACAATAGACAAGAGAAAGAAACAAAAGGAATATGAATAAAAAAGGACCAAGTTAAATTATCATTATTTACTGATGACATTTTACATAGAAGAACCCAAAACTTCCATCAAAAGACTCCTACAATTAATTACCAAATTGGCAGTATAGCTGGATAAAAAGTCAAAACTCAAAAATCAGTAACTTTCCTCTACACAAATAACAAACACACTGAGATAAAAACTTAAAAACCACACCTTTCACAATAGCATCAAGAAAAAAAAAAAACAGAAATCACCAAATTAACGAAGGGAAAGACCTATACATTAAAAATTACAGTACTCTGAAGAGAACAAAATGGCAGACCAGAGATCACCACAATAGGGGAACTCCCTCAAAGATACCATCCAAATGCTGGAATATAAAAAAAGAGAGAAGAAAAAAAAGAGGGAGATGGGTCCTGTGGACCCAAGAAGAATCTAAAATGAGAATTGAAGCCCACAAAAAGAGTAAAAAAAGAAGTAACCAAACAAAGGCAGAGGCTGGCCGCGCCTCTGACTGGAGCCTAACCCAATTAGCAGTGGGGAGTGTCCTGGGAAAGTACAATTAAAGTGCTGCAACCTGGCAATCAATCATAGGGCAAGTTGAACTGGAGCACGCAAGTGGGTAAGCACAGTGGGTCCCAGTCCCCCACTCCCCAATCCCACGAGGGAGAGCGAGGGACTGGCATCCATCTTGAGATCAGAACCGCACCTAATTGGGCACAGTCCCAAAGAAATTGCTCTGACCAAGCCCCAGAGGGTCCCAGCAAGTGACCAGCTAGGTCTGGAGACCAAAGCTGCACACACACCATAGCAGGGGCAGGGGAAGTTTCACAGACAACCAGCACAGGTTCCCGGGCAGCGGCGCCATCCCCACGCACTGAACCAGACATCTGTGGAGTAGAGACAGGCTGGGGAAAGGCAGCGGACCAAAACAGGCTCACTCCAGAGAAACCACAAGACTCCTGAACAACCCAGGAAAATGCCAAGACAGAAAGGTAGAGGGCACTCTCTAGCCTCTGATTCAAGCAGAGCAAATCCAGGAGAAGCAAATGCAGAAGAGGTCAGGAGCCCAACAATTAAAATCTCTGAGGCAATGACAACTGAAGTGGGGAGACAACTCCATGAAACTATAAAAGAAATTAGAGAGGAACAGTTGACCCAGCTGAGAATAGAAATGAAATTCATAATAAAGGAATTGCTAGGCATCTCTAAAGGAGACATAGATGAAAAGGTGGAGTGTGGAAAATCGAGAGAAACCAAAAAGGAAAAAAACAAAAAAGAATTAGAATATATGAAACAGATTCAGAGAGACTACCAGGAAATCAAAGACTCCAATGGAAGTTGGCAGAACCACCTGAAGGAAACTAAAGATAGACTTTCAAATCTGGAAGACAGGCTAGAAGTCTGGGATCAAGAAAGGAAAGATCTCCTAAAAATAATAAGAAACCTGGAAGTGGCAGTGCAACAGCTGCAAGATATCCCAAAGAAATAAAACTTACGAATAAAAGGTGTGAGTGAAAAAGCAGGGATCAATACAGATGAACTTAAAAGCCTATTTACAGAAATAATTTCAGAAAACTTTCCAAGCATGGGAACAGGAAGAGACTTTCTGATAAGTGAAGCATATAGAACTCCAGCTAAACATGACCAAAGTATGCCTACACCCAGACACATAATAATCAAGATTCCAGAAATTCAACACAAAAACAAAATATTAAAAGCTATTAGAGAAAAGAGACAGATTACCTACAAAGGAAGGCCCATCAGAATCACAACAGACTTCTCAACACAAACCATCAGGTCAAGAAGTGCTTGGAGTGAAGTATTTCAAGCCCTGAAGGAAAATAACTTCCAACCCAGATTGATGTACCCTGCAAAATTATCTTTCAAAATCAACAGAGAAACAAGATACTTCCATGACAAAGAACAACTAAAGGAATTTATGACAACCAAGCCAACTCTACAAAGAATACTGAAGGACATTCTAGAGAGAGATAAAGAAAGTCCACAGCTCCAGAAACAGCGACAGAGGGTAACACCGAGCAAGGGCAGACAAATGAATAATCCATCGTCGGGATTTAAGTCCAGTATTGTTTCCAATGAGCTGTTTAGTTTAATCTTATTCTACCTCGACCTGCTTAACTTTAATATATATGATGACAAAGACAGCTATTTTAAAGATAACAAAATTTATTAGGGTAGCTACTTTAATGATATTCGACCACCTTGTTTCAAAACCAGGTATTGCTTTCACTGTCCTGTTTTGAGGGATTTTAACCTATCTTTGTTTGATTGTATTACAACACATGATATATGCAACCACCTAGAAGATAGTATGAGGCATTATAGAAATCAACGTTGCATTACTATGTATTGCTTCTATTATTTTATGTTATTGGTTTTATCCAGTATTATTTCATTCGACTATATTAGGCCAAGTGGTAAGGGCAATTATTTTGAAGACAATAAGAGGTATTACAAGGGGAACCGAGGAAAGAAGGAAGGGAAAAGGAAAAAGGGATAGATCTGTATGAGGGTATACATAAGATAGTTTGAAAGACTATATTACTAAATGCATTAACTGGTGAGAGAGAACAGTTGATATTCATATGATTAGACCAATCTTACATGTCTTTGTCAACCTGAACAACCCCCTTGAAGGTAACAATATGCAATGTTACAACTACTGTAAAATTCCAATCATCTCATTTCGTAAACCTATGTTACAGCATCGGATATGTTGTTGTTTGTTGATCCCTTTAGTTTTTCGTTTCTCTCCTTTATGACCATTCTTTTATTCTTTATTGGTTTCATTCTTAACTATCTTGCTTGATTATATTAGACCTGATGATATGGGCAGTTATTTTAATGACAACAAGAGGTATTCTAAGGGGAAAGGAGGAAGGAAGGAAGGGAAAAGGAAAAAGACATAAATTTATGAATAGGTATACATAGGACAGTTAAAATGACTATATTACTAAATGCATTAGCTATTGTAAAAGAAAAGTTAATACTTGTGATTTGATAAATTTTGCATGTCTATATCTGTCAGTCTGAACAACCCCTATGAAGGTAATGATATGCAATATTGTAACTACTGCCAAATTTCAGCCATCTCATTGTGCAAACCTACAATGTTATCGTATCAGATTTGTTGTTGTCATTTGTCTGTCTTCTTTGCTTTTTGTTTCTGTCTTCTGTGTCCATTTTTTCTTAAATAAAAAAATTACAGTACTCTGAAAAAGGAGACCAAAGAGGATATTTGAAAATGGAAAGATATCATTTGGTCTTGGGCAAGAAGAATTAATATAGTGAATATGGCCATACTTCCAAAATTGTTGTGCAGATTTAATGCAATCCTAATTAAAATACCAATAGCATACCTCACAGAACTAGACAAAACAATTCTAAAATTCATATGGAACTAGAAGAGACCTAGACTAGCAAAAGCAATTCTGGGCAACAAGGACAAGGCAGGGTGTATCACAATAACGGATTTGAAGTTATAATAGAAGCCTACCATGACAAAAACAAGTACTATTTTTTGGTACAAAAGAACAGATCTTAGGATCAATGGAACAGAATAGAAGATGGAGCAACAACTACCAGCAAACTCAGCTACCTTATCTATGCCAAATCAGCCAAACACCTTCACTACAAAAGTATTGACTTTTTAATAAATGGTGTTAGAAAAAATGGTTTTCCATATGCTAAAAATTCAACCCAGATTCACATTTCTCATCATGCGCTCAGCTAAAATCAAAATGGATCAAAGATCTAAACATTAAAACAGAAACAATGTGCTAAAAAAATAAAATAGGTAAAACTCTTGAAGACATAGATATAGGCAAAGACTTTATGAACAAAACCCATATTGCACAAGAAATATTACAAAGGATCAACAACTGGAATCACATAATATTAAAAAAAAACTCTTGCACAGGAGAAAAAAAATCAACAGAGTCAAGAGACAACCCATAGAATGGGAAAAAACTTTACCAGCTACTCCTCAGACAAAGGACTAATATCTAGAATATATGAAGAACTCAAATATATCCCCAAATTTAAAGACCCAGCCCAAAAATGACAAAAAAAAAAGTTGAAGTACAAATAGCAAATCAATATATGAAAAAATGTTAACATCGCTGATCATTCAAGAAATGCAAATTAAAAGAACATTGAGATTTCATCTCACTCCAAAAAGAATAGCTATTATCAAGAAGTCAACCAATAACAAAGGTTGGTGAAGCTGTGGGGAAAAGGATCACTTCACTGTTGGTGGAAATGAGAAGTGGTACAACCATTATGGAAATCGGTATAAAGATTCCTCAAAAAACTAAAACTAGACTTTCCATTTGACCTAGCTGTTCCCCTTTTAGGTGTCTTCTCAAAAGAATTAAAAGTATCATATAACAGTGATATATGCACACTCGTGCTTATAGCAGCACAATTTCTAATAACTAAGCCTTGGAAACAGCTCCTGTGCCCTCAACAGAAAAATGGGTAAAATGTGGTATTTGTATACAATGGAGTACTACACTGTCATAAATAAGGAAAAACTTGAGACATTTTTAGGTTAATGGATGCACCACAGGACCATAATTTCAAGTGAAATGAATCAGACACACAAGTTTAAATATTGCATTGTTTCTCTGTATGAGAAATGCAAAGGTTAAGTAAGGTGTGTAATGGAGGATCGATATTGAGAAGAAGGAAGAACATGTTTCAGTGGGAAGGGGAACAATGGAGGGGGAGGGAGAAGAGATGAAAGCAAAAAGGAAAAAAGAGAGTGGAAGGAAAAACAGAAAACAAAGCTTTTGTAAATGGGGCAGGTAAGAAGAGTTGAAGGGAAGGGAGAGATATGGGAAAAAATTAAGATATGTAGAGGTACAAATTCCCAATGATGAATGTGATCATTATATATGACAAATACATTTTTAAAAAATAAATTCTAAGAAATTGAAAGAGTATGATTCCATTTATATGAAAAACTGAAAGAGGCAAATACTATATAGTGATAAAAGTCAGATCAATGATTAACTTGAGCAGTGTATAAAAGGATTGACTGCAGAGGAGTTTGAGGAACTTTCTAGAATGAAAAGAGCTAAATCTTGATTGGGATGGTGGTTCTATGGGTGTACACATTTATTGAACTGCAAACTTAACATACATGCATTTCACTAAATTGTAATTATATAACCCCACAAGGTTGAATTTTTAAAGGACATTTGGCTAATCTTTTAAAGTAGAAATTTGTCTCCATCATCATTGTGTGATGAGTCTTTCAGCAATAAAATTTATAGGGCACAAGTTCTTTATGGGAGTGTCTAACCATTTATATTATATGTGTATGACTGGATGCCTACTAAACTAACAAAGCCCTTATTATCTCTGATTCAAGATTGCAGAAGAAACTGTGACTCAAGTTCTCATCTTTCTAAGCACCCTCAGTAGCCATTCTTTCTATCAGTTCCTAAAGTATCTGTATTTATTTTATAAACACCCTCTGATATCTTGGTTGCTGCAGATGTCAGGAATTTATTTCCTACAAAATCTGCCCCAGTCTCATAGCAGGGGTGAATGGTTATAATCTGACTACGTAGCAAGCTGCTATTACTGCTTTTCAGATATGTTGTCCTCATCACCTTTCCCTGCTCAGGGCACCTCTTACAGACTCTTCTGAAAACACCAGTGATTGAGAAACTAGACTTCCCTTTCTTTGAGTTATTCCTATCTTCAGTAGAAAACTAATGGACAAAAGCGAGCTATCATGACAATAGGAAATAGGGAGATAGATCTTTGCAAAAAAGGGGGCCAAGAGATGGAAGGACAGAGAGGGAGGAGAGGGAAAGGGAATTTAAAAAGAATTCAGATGTGTTATGTACATATATCAACTCTCCACAAGCACTGTAATTATTAAGTTCCACAGCATGTACTAATAAAAAATAAAATATGAAAAAATTAAAACTAAAATTGAAAAAATGTTTAGCGAGCTATCATAAACTAAGGGAACTACATATGTGAAGACAAATGCCTCCATTTATTGTAAAATCTTCCTCACTAATTTGGAGTTTTCTAAAGAATAGCAAGTCAGAAGTCTGAGCGAGAGTGTCTGGATTCCTGCATGAAGCATCACAAAGCAAAACTCAAGTGTTATCTGGGCTCAGTTCTTCCCTGGAGCTCTAGGAAAGAATCTGCTTCCAAATTTATTAGCTGTGGGTACAATTCAATTCCTTGGGGATATTAAGACTAAGATCCCATTTTTTTTCCTGATATCTGGAAACTACCTGCAACGTTGGCCTCCTGGTTGCCTTGCTCTATCCTCAAAGCCAGTGACTGTGGATTGAATCCTTCTCTGGCTTAGAATCTCTCCAACTTCCTCTTCTGCCTACTTTCAAAGGGCCCACGGCAATCGGTCAAGCCACCCACACAGTTTTCCTGTTTTAAGGTCAAGTGGTTAGTCAGGGGAGTAATACCAAGGGCAGAGATAATGGGGCCAGGATTCTCTTTACTATCCCAGTGCTAGAGTCTATCCATACCAGTCTTTGTGTCCTCAGAGATATCACTCATTCAAATACTTTTTTTTTTTTTGTACCGGGGTCCGAACTCACAGCCTCTCATCTGCCAGGCAGGCGCTTACACCACTGAGCTAAATCCTCAGCCCTATTTTTTGAGACAGGGTCTCACTATGCAGTTCAGGCTGACCTTGAACTTAGTTTGTAGCCCAGCTGGTCTTGAACTCACAACAATCCTCCTGCCTCAGCCTCTGGAGTGCTAGAACTAAAGGATGTGCCACCACACCAGGCTCTCACCCAAATACTTTAAAGCTGTCTTTAGAAAGAAAATGCTGCTGGTCAGTGATTCAAAACCCACTTTTCAGACTGCAAGAATTGAAGCTGGACGATGACAGAAAATACTAGATTTGAGGTTAGAATGACTATGATTAAATCCTAGGAGTCCAGGGAAGGGAGAGGTCAGTATGTATTGAGGACTTTGTAAAATTCATGGAATTTGAGGAGGTCAGGTCATGCATGATAAGAGACAGGAATAAAAGGGCAACAGCTAAAACAGTGAGGAAACCCACTTGATAGCTGTTTGGGGAACAAGGAAAGACCAAATTAAATAGGCAAAGCAATGTAAAAGTAAAGAAGGTGAAGGCTTTGTATAGCAGGACAAGAGTTTACTTCTGATTCAACAGACAACACTGAGCCTTTGAAAAACATTTTTAGGTTTCTCAAAGAGGATGGAAAATGGTTAGAAATTTTTACCTTGGTGAGAAAAGCAAGATTAGAGAAAGAATAATGAGAAAATGAATAAAGGATATGAATTACATCATAGACTCTAACTGGTGACAATCTTCCTGCCTCAGCCTCCCGAGTGCTAAGAGTACAGGCGTGCACCACCACATCTGGCCCAAATGATGCATTTTAAATGTTCTTTAAATACCCATAAGAAGTTATACCAGACAAAATTGCTCTCCCAAAGATGTATAATCTTTCTTAAATGTCTTCAAGAGCCTAAAAGGAGATTTTTTTAAATAAAAAGTTCTAGAAGCATTACTTTTTAGGAACAAAATGAAGAGATAGCCTTTTTTAAAACAAATGAAAAACATTTTCAGCCAATTTGGAAAGGCAGACTCTCAGGGGACTGGTTACCTCTAAGACAAATGGGAGCTAGAAAAGAAGAGTTCAACTCTAGAGCAGTCAACAAGCAGTCGATTAAAGCCAATAAGGAAGTTCTGAGCAAGCACCTGAAACTAAAATCCTGCAAGACAGATATTTGGCAACAAATAGGAAGCGCAGGTGACATGGATTAAGATACAGTACAATGGACTGATAAAATAAGCTGTGATTTCAAACCTGAGCATCAAATCCATCAAGCTAAGGAATCAAGTACTTTTTCACCTTCTGAAATGTTTCCATCTTGTCAAAACGAAAGGGTATTGTGCTGCTCAGTAAGAAATACATGCTGAATACAACTATCAAATTCAGAATCTTGTAATTTTAAAAAAAATTATATCCAGATCTAAAATAATAAAACGTTAATGTAGTGTTTGCAAAGGGAAGCCAGTACTTGTCATTCAACCCTTCACTTTCAAGGATTGATAGTTTTCACTGAGTACCTAATCTCCAAATTATCATTACAGGGTCAGATGCTCCAAAGCATAAGATAGGAGTGTAATTTGTGGTCATGTTGCTTCTCACGCGGGCACTGCCTGGGAGTGTGCTGCAGGGTGAAAAGAAGCAGGCTGACTGATGTGTGAGCCAGAAAGAATGACGCAAATCAAAGAAGGGAGTTGTTTTTGGTAAATTTAAGATAATTAAAGCTTTTCATCATTATAATATTTGTAATTGTTTCTCTTAAAATTTATCAATGTACATGAATCTCCTGGTCAATGCCTAATGTTACAGCTAATATATGAAATGGAGATATTATACCATCCATTAGATCAATAATTACGTATAAATGGTCTTACAGATTCTGAAAACAGACTGTAAGATTGCTCAAAAAAAATTATCTTGTAACTTTTAGATATCTGTTGTATGACATTATGCCTATAGTTAATAATACTGTATAAAACACATGAGAATTTAAGAGAATAGATCTCACATGATTTTGACACCATAAAATGAACTTTTTAAAAATATGTACCCTTAATCTTTTCATTTTTTTAATTAATTAAGCTTATTGGTACATTTTAGGTACATATAATGTTCACATTCATCATAGGGAATTTGCACCTCTATGTGATATAGTGTTTTATTTTTTCTCAGTCTCTTACCTCCCTTCAACCCCTCCACCCTGCCTTAGTTACAAAAGCTTTGTTTCCATTTTTTCCTTCTCTTCTCATTTTTTCCTTTTTCCTTTCTTCCTTTCTCCCTATTGCCTCTCTAGTTTCCCTTCCCATTGAACGTTTTCTTCCTATTTCATAATATCTATTATATATTTTGGTCCTTATTTGTACTTTTGGTTTCTTACACCAGGAGAACAATGCAGTGTTCACACATATGTGTCTAATTTATTTCACTTAAGAGTTTGGTCTCAAGGTGCATCCATTTAGCTAGAAATGTCTCAAGTTTATCCTTCTTTATGGCAGAGTAGTATTCCATTATATGAAAAAAAATCACATCTTCTTTATTCATTCATTGACTGGTGGGCATTTGGACTGTTTCCAAGATTTAACTATTACAAGCTGTGCTGCTATAAACAAGAGTCTGCATACAGCACTGTGGTGTGGTATGATGCTTTTAATTCTTTTGGGAAGATACCAAGAAGGGAAATAGCTGGATCAAATGGAAGCTCTAGTCCTAGTTTGTTTGTTTTTGGGTGAGGTGGTGACTGACTTCCACAGTGGCTGCACCAGTCTACGTTCCAAACAGTGGAGTAGAATTTCTTTTTTCCCGACAGCCTGAACAGCATTTTTTTTTATTAGTTGCTTTCATAATAGCCAATCTTTCTGGAATGATATGGAGTCTCAGTGTTGTTTTAATTTGTATTTCTCGAATGATTAGTGACGCTGAACATTTTCTCATATGCTTATTTCTCATTTCTAATCCTTCATCGAAGAAGTGTCTATTTATTTCAGATGCCAACTTTTGGATTGGTTCTTTAAATTTGGGGGGGTATGATTTTTTTCAATTTTTTTATATATTCTAGATAGTAGTCCTTTGTCTCAGGAAGAGCTGGAAAACTTTTCCCACAATGTGGGTTGTCTCTTCACTCTGTTAGTAGTTTCTCTTTCTATGCAAAAGATTTTCAACAAGATGAGATCCCAGTCATTGATTCATTATGATAGTTCCTGTGCAACTGGGGTTTCATTCATAAAGTCTTTGCCTATACCAATGTCGAGAGTTCTACCTATTCTCTCTTCCGATAGATTTAATGTTTCTGTTTTAATATTTATATCTTTGATCCATTTCAATTTTAATGCAGTGCATAGTGAAGGATATGGGTCTAATTTTAATCATCAGCATGTGAAAGCCAGTTTTTCCAGCACCATTTATTGAAGTGGCCATTTTTTTCCCAGTGAAGATGTTTGTCACCTTTGTCAAAGATAAGGTGGCTAAGTATGTCTGGAGTTGTTTCTGCATCTTCTAACCCATTCCATTGATCCTCAAGTTTGGTTTTTGTTTTTTGTTTTGTTTCATTTCATTTTGGTTTTTTTTCCAATAGCATAATGTTTTTATCACAGTGGTTTTGTAGTATAATTTCAAATCAGGGGTTGTGATTCCCACTGCTTTGCCTTTGTTTCCCAGAATTACCTTTGCTCTTCTAGGTCTCTTCTGGTTGCTGATGAATTTTTTTTTTCTTATTATAAATGGGATCAGAGTCAAGAAGGTTATTTTTGCTCTCATTGTAAATGCCAAATGAATTTTAGGATTGTTTTCTCTAATTTGGTGAGATATGATGTTGGAATTTCATTGGGATTGTGTTGAATCTGTATGGCAATTTTGGGAATATGGCCATTTTTAATATATTGGATCTTCCTAACCAGGATCAAGGGATATCTTTCCATTTTCTGATCTCTTCAATCTCCTTTTTCAGAGTACTGCAGTTTTCAATGTAGAGGTCTTTTACTTCCTTTGTTAGATTAATTCCTTGTTATTTCATTTTTTGGATGCTATTGTGAAAGGCATTGTTTGCCTAATTTCTCTCTCAGTGAGTTTGTTATTTGTGTATGGGAAAGCTATTGACTTCTGAGTTTTTATATATCTAACTATGTTACCAAATTTAGTTATGAAATCTCAGAGTGTTTTGGTGGAAATTTTGGGACCTTCTATACAAAGTATCATGTCATCTGCAAATAATCATAATTTAAATTCATCCTATTCTATCCTTATTCTTTTTATTTCTTTCTCTTGTCTAATTGTTCTGGCTAATGTTTCCAGAAATATTTTAAATAAGAAGGGTGACAGTGGACATCCTTGTCTTGTTCCTGATTTAAGAGTGAAAACTTTCAGGTTTGCCCATTTAGTATGATGTTGGCAGTTGGTTTGTCATAGATGGCTTTTATCAGACTGAGATAAAAACACAGTATTTCAATTTTATATCATTTTTTCTTAATGGGTGCTGGACTTTGTTAAACACTTTTTCTGCATCTCATGAACTGATCATGATTTTTGTCCTTGGCTCTGTTAATACAGTATACTACCTTTATTGTTTTGTGTATGGTAAACCATCCCTACATCCCTGGGATCAATCCAACTTGGTCATGGTGTATAAACTTCTTAATGATTTGCTCCATTTTGTTTGCCAGTATCTTTTTGAAAATTTTTGCATCGATGTTCATTAAGGAGCTAGGCCTGCAGTTCTATTTTTGATTGGATCCTTCTCTGGCTTTGATATAAGGCTTGCTTACAGGAATAAATTGATGAATATTGCTTCACTTTCAATTTTATTAAAGAGTTTGAGAAGTAGCAGTATTAAGTCATTTCTAAATTTCTTATAGAATTCAGCAGTGAATCATCAGGCCCTGGGCTTTTCCTTGTTAGTAGTTTTTTAATTACTACTTCAATTTCATTGACTGAATTTGGGTTATTTGGAATTTTTGTGTCTTCTTGATTCAGTTTTGGAAATTCATAAGTATCTAGGAATCTGTCCATTTCTTATTCATTTTCCATCTTATTATAATACAGTTTCTCAAAGTAGGTATTGATGGTCTTGTGGATTTCTGCAGGATCTGCTGTGACTTCACAATTTTCACTCCTTTTTTTTAAACAGAAGAAAAGTAAGAAATTAAAGTAAAACAATTTCACAACAAGCCAATAGGAGAGCAACAATAATCAGCACATAGCATATTGTTATATTCACAGCAGTTGTTTAGGGTATAAGATATAGACATGAAACATTGTCTAGAAAATTATTAGTACAAAACTTTCACCTCAAGGAATCAAGAGAAACCAGCTATATGGCTACCTTTTTTATGATTTCTCTATTATTTTCAAATAAACATTTCACATTAAAAATGAAATCTGAAAATTTTCACTCCTAATTGCATGCATTTTAGCCTTTTCTTTCCTTTTTTGATAAGATCAGCTAAGGGTTTGTCAATTTTATTTAATCTTTCAAAAAACCAACTCTTCAATCAATTGGTTCCTCATACTATTTTGTTGGTCTCCGTTGCATGAATTTCTGCTCTGATCTTTATAATCTCCTCTGTCATACAAGTTTTGGGCTTGACTTGCCTTTCTTTTTCTAGTTTGCCCCAGCTATTCCCCTTCTTTGTGTTTTCCTGAAAGAATTAAAAGCATCATACCACAATGATATATGCATAGCCATTTTTATAACAGCCAGTCTGTTTCTTTTGATTGATGAATTGAGACCATTAATATTGGTGATTATGACTGATATGTATTACCTTATCCTTGTCATGTTAGTTTCCTATTGTTGGCTCCCTTTTTACCCTGTTTAATAATTTGCCTTGACTGGTAGATTCACTCTGTTGGGGTTCATGGTGTAATTCTTGTTATCTCTTCCTGGAATGTCCTTCAGAACATTTTGGAGTGCTGGTTTATAATTCACAAATTTCCTCAGGTGTTCTTTGTCATGGAAATGTCTTATTTCTGCATCAATTTCAAAAGATAGTTTTGCAGGCTACATCAATGTAAGTTGGAGATTGTTTTCTTTTAGGGCTTGAAATACTTCACTACAAACTCTCCTTGACCTGAAAGTTTGTGTTGAGAAGTCTGCTGTGATTCTTATGGACTTTCATTTATAGGTGATTTCTTTTTTGTTTATTTGTTTCTTTGATTTCTCTAACAGCTTTTAATTTTCTGTACTTGTGTTGAACTTCTGGAATTTGGCCGTTATATGCCTTGCTGTAGATTTCTTTTGATTATGGCTAATTGGAGTTCTATATATCCCACTTACCTTTATGTCAAATTCTTTTTCCTTGCCAGGGAAGTTTTCTGCCATGATATCTGTTGACAAGTTTTTTATGTCATTTGTGGTATCTCCTGTTTTTTTTTTTAATGACTCCAATCAGTCTTATGCTATGCTTCTATTTTTAAGAAATCTTTCTTGCCGGGCATGGTGGCACACGCCTTTAATCCCAGCACTCGGGAGGCTGAGGTATGAGGAGTGTTGTGAGTTCGAGGCCGGCTTGAGCTACAACGTGAGTACAAGGCTGGCCTGAGCTACATAGTGTGACCCTGCCTCAAAAAACTAGGGCTAGGAGTTTGGCTCAGTGGTTTAAGTGCCTGTCTGGCAGGTGTGAGGCTATGAGTTCAATCCCCAGTGCCAGGAAAAAAAAAATCTTTCTTTTTATGATCCCTAACCACAGTCCTGTCTTCTGTATCTGAGATTCTGTCTTCATATTGGCTCATTCTCCTGCATATACTTTCAATGGAATTTTTAATCTATTGGATATCTGTTCGAATCTGTTTCACAGATTCCATTTCTTTCCTGTTGGATGTTCATGGTTTCCATCATTTTACTAAACTCTCTCTCTCTCTCTCTCTCCCTCTCCCTCTTTCTCTCTCTCTCTCACTGTTTCTCTCTCTCTTTCTCTCTCTCTCACTGTTTCTCTCTCCTTTTCAACCTGTAGCTGCTCTAAAGTCACTAAGCATGTCTTTCATTGTGGTCACCATCTCCGTGGTTATCTGACCAATTATCTTTGATTTGATTTTTTTTCTAGTGCCTCATTAATTTGCTTTGTTATGTCAGCTATTACTACAGAGATTTCAGGTGGTGACTTTAATATTGTCCCATCTTATTGTCCCCTAGGTTTGCCTTTGCTGAGCTGGATGTCTGGAGTTGTATTTGTTTAAGTGTCTTCTCATTTTCTGTTTTTGGTTTTTTTGTTTTTGTTTTTTTTTTCAGTTTAATACCTGAGTTAATGCCTATGGTGATTAGCTTCATTGCTAGTATTTAGAACCTTGAGGAACTGACTACTTCTATTTTCCAAGTGCAGCTGTCTTTTGGGTTTTGAATCTGTTGTAAGATCCTACTTCTTTAATTTATTGAAGATGAGAAGTTGCTGCCCACTTGGCCGAGGCCCTGGTTCATTTACACTGGCCTATAGCATTTTTTATGACCACTAGTCAATCTCAGTCTTGGAATACCAGGAAGAGCAACTGGTTAGAATATGTCACTTTGGCTAAAGTGGTACAATCAGCAATACCAATAGTACCAAATACAGCCTAGAAAATGACAAACTGAGGTAATTTGACATTCCCCCTTTAACCATACAAACTAGATTTGTGATTATATGACAAAACAAACCAAAAAATTATGTGCAGTAAATAAGCCCTCAATATGGCATTTTTATCCTCAGGAAGAAAACTTAAAAGCAGTTAGGGAAAAAAGTAGAGAAAGAAGAAGAGGAAGTGATTCAAAGCAAGGCTGGAGGATAAAGGAGAATCACACAACCTTTGGGAAACTGATGAAGACAGGAGTGAAAAAGAGAAAGAAGAAATGAAAACAACAAAACAGAACAACAATAAGAAAATGATACGTCATGTTCACACTCATATAAAGATAAGAACAGTGGGGGGGAGCAAGAAAAGAAAGAAAAATGAAAATAAAAAGAAGTCCACTTCAAAGTGTGTCTCTGCTGTCACTGATTGACAATGTGGACAGACAGAGTTGATTAGTCCTAGCAAGCCAGCAGTAGCTTTATGGAAGGGTAGTGGATAATCCCATCAAGTCTACCCCTTTATTCCCACAGAAGTTCTGGCTGGTTTCTGGCTATGAGGCTGGAACCAGACCCTTACAGTCCACAGCAGTCTGTGTGCATTCTGCTAGCTTGAACTTTGCTAGGAGCTGATAGATGGAGCCAGCAGTTGCTCTGAGTTCTGAGTTCAGTTGCTCCTCTTCAAAATGGCTCCCAGCCAATTGCCCTCTCATACAGGACAACTGAACTCGAAGAATTCACCAGCCACTGCAGTCTGCTGCATCCACTGCTCCATTCCACTGCTACACTTTTCCAAGGAGGCCTCTGGAGTGGCCAGCATCTGCAGGTTTGAGCTTCCCTGCCCGCATAGTGAGACTGGCTTTGAGGAGAAAGTGTAGGCTGTCGTCCCCTCCTTCTTCATTGAAGTTTGTCTCTTCACTCTCCTCTTGGGCTTTAGTTCTCACTTCAAGTCTTTCCTGGGTCCCAGGGACCTATTTCTCTCCTTCTCTTTTTCACATTGCTCTAGTCCAGTGTCTGGACACCAAATCTCAGAGAGGCTCTTTCTTTGCTGCTCACCACTCTGTCATCTTCCTGGAAGTCTCTCCTATTCATTTTTAAGAGAAATAATGTTTGCATAAAAGATTATAAATCCCCTTTTCCTACTATTGTGAGTTAAATGGTGGACTCCAAAAGGATATTTCCACATGCGGATCCTCAGAACTTATGAATTGGACCTTATTTGGAAAAAAGATATTCACACATGTGATTAATAACCTTGAGATAAGGTAATCTTGGATTATTTGGGTAAGCCTAAATCCAGTGACAAGTGTCCCTATAAAAGATGCACAAAGGAGAGACACAGGAAAAAAAGATGGGAGCAGAGATTCTAGTTACACTGTCATGAGCCAAGGAATACCTGGAATCACCAGAAGCTGGAATAGGTAAGAAAGAGATCTCCCTTAGAGTCTTTGGAGGGAATATGGTCTTGCTAACACCCTGATTTTGGAATTATGGCTTCAGAATCTGTAAGAAAATGAATTTCTCTTGTTTCAGATACCAAGTTTGTGGTTATATTTTACTCAGTCCCAGCAGATTAATACACCCAGGGGACTTAAAAACCAGAATGATCTTAGAAAAGTGTCTTCTGAAAGCATAAAAACAAACTAGAAGCCTCATGATTTCATTTTCAAAACCAATGTCTATACCCCAGGATCCAGTGTGCCTAACACTGACAGCATCCCCTGGAGCAGTCCAGCAACCCATTCTGTCATAGCCAAAATACTGCCCAGCCACAGCTACTCCTTGAGGTCTACATTTCCAAATTAATTTAGACTAAACTGTGCAGTAGAATCATTTTTACATATACCAACTAGAAGCCCTGAAAACTCTGGAAATTCTGATTTGTGGGGAGGGGCCTAGAAAGCCTGAGGATCTTTCTCAACATAATACATATGAGAATGTGACCAGAGGTGAAACACAAGATGCAATGTGTTAACAGCAATCTTGAATTCTAACCAAACTACATTGATCACCTGTTCCTACAAAACACTGTGCCTTGGTTCTTGGTATTTTCTCTTTTGTTCACCTACCAATCAACACTTCTGAATCAACATTGCATTACTATGTATTGCTTCTATTATTTTATGTTATTGGTTTTATTCAGTACTATTTTGTTCAATTATATTAGGCCAATTGGTAAGGGCAATTATTTTGAAGACAATAAGAGGTATTACAAGGGGAACCGAGGAAGGAAGGAAGGGAAAAGGAAAAAGGCATAGATCTGTATGAGGGTATACATAAGATAGTTTGAAAGACTATATCACTAAATGCATTAACTGGTGAGAGAGAACAGTTGATATTCATACGATTAGACCAATCTTACATGTCTTTCTTTGTCAATCTGAACAACCCCCTTGAAGGTAACAATATGCAATGTTACAACTACTGTAAAATTCCAATCATCTCATTTCATAAACCTATAATGTTACAGCATCGGATATATTGTTGTTGTTTGTTGATCCCTTTAGTTTTTCATTTCTCTTATGACCATTGTTTTATTCTTTATCAGTTTCATTCTTAACTATCTTGATGATTATATTAGACCTGATGATATGGGCAGTTATTTTAATGATAACAAGAGGTATTCTTAAGGGGAAAGGAGGAAGGAAGGAAGGGAAAAGGAAAAAGACATAAATTTATAAATAGGTATACATAGGACAGTTAAAATGACTGTATTACTAAATGCATTAGCTATTGAAAAAGAAAAGTTAATACTCATGATTTGATAAATTTTGCATGTCTGTATCTGTCAATCTGAACAACCCCTATGAAGATAACAATATGCAATATTGTAACTACTGCCAAATTTCAACCATCTCATTGTGTAAACCTACAGTGTTATCGGATCAGATTTGTTGCTGTCTGTCTTTTTTGCTTTTTGTTTCTATCTTCTGTGTCCATTTTCTCTTTAATAAAAAATTTTTTAAAACCAAATAAATAAATAAATAAAGAGAAAAAAACTAACCATGAGTTTTTCACTATGACTGGACTGTTTTTCACCTCTCATATTTCCACGACTATACTAAACTTTTGTGCACAAGACATACTGGGCTGGGTTGAAGGATGTGATCAATTCAAAGGGTATCTTTTTTAAAAAGTACTTAGCTACAAAAATGGTAAGTTAATCACTCATAAGACATCATTTTTTAAAAAGATTTTTAATTAATCATATTTATTACAAACAATTAGTGTGCAATAAAAGCCAAATATAGTCCTTGGGGTATACAGAGGTAAGCAAAACAATGTTAATAGAATTAACATTTTAAAAATAAAACATTTTTAAATGACAATATAAACATCATGAAACATTACCATTAACTGACAACAGAAAATAGGAAGATCTGCTTCAATATAAACATAAAAAACAAAATTTCAAAAGAACTTATAATCTCTAGAAGGTAAGTCATACAGGTTCACTTCAAAAGCACGGAATAATCTACAAATGATGTGTCTCATTTCAATCCACCAGAAGCATATTTACAATTCAAACATATCAGTAGTTCTTTCAGCTAATTAGGGACCAAGTCCCCATTTGCCTTATCTATGAAGATTTTAGTTGAGTGATTACATGATAATACCTCCTTTAAACGTGTACAATTTTAAAAAGTAGTGACAATTACTTGTTCTTTTCTATTTATTGCTTTACACATTTCAAAGTCCATGTTACTGACCAGTTATGTACAATATTTTTAAAAAACAAAAGTAATACTTTATACAGTTTGCAACGGTCAAATCCTAACCACAGATACCTTTCATCCAGTCCAATGACTAGAAACATGTCAACGCCAGTCACTGCCAGGTACTGCATCAGGCCAAAAGAAGCCTAAACCATATATCTAGATTAATTTTTCCCCTTTCAAATGCTTTCATTTTTCTTAAAGAAACATTCACAATTCCTCTGCTTTACAACTGGCAATAGCTCCATGAGCAATGCCTTATACCACAAATCAAGTCTTTTCCTACCCAAACACTACTGTTAATTTAAGGATTTTACCACTCATATCAAATTCAAATGTCTAGATCCCAAAAACCTGGGTATGAAATATGCAAATCTGCCAAAAGACATTAGACATTTTTCTTTTCTTTTAATATAACCCACTATATGATAGTGAACTAAATATGCTTGTTTCATAGAAACAACTTACATTTGCCAGTACAAGGCAAATGGTCTATGTACAGATACATGAGGACTGCCTAACTGACAGTGAGTGTTGCCAAACAGGCTCCAAATTAGAGCTAATACGGTGCTGCTCTCTGCTGAATGGATTTTCCCTTCAGGATACGTCGGATCTGGAAGAGAAAGAAATAGGATTTGTGAGATTGGCTGAACGATTGTTGCATTACTAGGAACTGCACCTTGAACCTTTACACTGAGCTATATCCCCAGTCGTTTTCCTTTTTTCCTCGGTTTTAAGACAGGGTCTTTCTAACTCACTAAGTTGCCTAGGCTGGGCTTGTACTTGGGATCCTCCTGCCTGAGCCTCCCAGACTGGCAGGATTTCAGGCATATGCCATAATGCCGAGCTTGTGAGGTTTATTCCTGATGGTCAAAGTGATATATTTCCTTCTGAGTTTCACTCCTTTCCTATACACTGTGGTGCCTCGGTTGACAAACTTAATTTGTTCCATGATTTTGGAAAACATGGACACATTTATGTACATGTCTATGCATGTTTGTCACCTGATACAGAGTTTGTAAACAATAATAAAATGTTGCCAAATGCTTTTGTTTCCAAACTGTTCACAAACAAGTGTTCATGAACCAAGGTACCACTATACCCTATACCACTCCTCGTAACTTGTAAACATATGAAAAATATGCATGATATTCATCAAGATTTAAAAAAGACTTTTAAAAATATCACAACTCCATTTAAAGTTCATTTCAGGTCTCCAACAATGATTCTTGAATGAAAGACAGTAAAGCATTTTCAATCAAAATCATCTGAAGTTGAAAATCTCCAATTACTTAAATAAGGCCTATACTCCTTTCCTAATCTTTAGTCATTTATAAGAACATTTATGTAAGAAAGTAATGATGGTATATTGATTTTATAGTCAAGTCTGACGATTTTATTCTCTTTCTCTCAGACTAAAACAGACAATTTAGAAAAAGAGGACTGGGGTAAAGGATACAACTGATAGCTGCCAAAAAGAAGCACATCCAGTAAATGCAGGCTGATAATAAAGGCAAGGGAAAAGACTCTCTGCCCGGCCAACACACACAAGAGCAAAGAGGGGAGCAGCACAAGGATATTTACTAAAGAGACAAATGGGCCTCTGCGCCTCAGTAATCCCTGGGAGCACGGCTTTATTGCTACACACCACATTTACGACTGCCATCTATTAGTTAATGAAGACTTCTGTCACTGGAACCTCTGTACCAATTTTCTGACAATTTACTACAAACTATTCAGTAGTAAACTATCAAGAAATTTAACTTGCAAAGAGCTTTACAAATAGGAATTGCTGTAACATTATGGTCATAATAACAGGAACCAAAGGAAAGGCTAAACTGCATTCCATATATTTTGTTAACTAATGATGTAATAACCAAACTCACAGACATTCTGATTTTTCCCCACCCCAGGAAAACATTTCCATCTAAAATATTTTAATTTCTTAAAGCTTAAATTCTTATTATCTAGAAAGTTCATATGAAGCTATTCAACCCTCAAGGATAGCACATAACTACTTTTGATTGGTAAAGCACAATTTTGTTTAAGACACAAAACACTTCTAGCCAGGCTTGGTGACACACACCTATAATTCCAGCACTCAGCAGACTGAGGCAGGAGGACTGCCATGAATTTGAGACCAGCCTGGGCCACATAAGGAAATTCAAGGCCAGCCTGTACTCCACAGTGAGATCCTATCTTAAAAAAAACAAAAAACAGAAAAAAACCTACTTCTAGGTTCCAAATTATATATATAGCGTTTGCATTTCTTGTGCAGTTTTACTTTGTACAGTACACAGAAATAATTTTAACAGTTGATGTTCACTGAGCATTTACTATGTGCCTAGACATTTTTTGAACATTGTCTAGATATCAACTCATCTAACACCCACAAGATCTGAAGCTTCACAGCTTACAGAACTAAGATTGTTGCCCTAGTATCCACAGGAACCTCACTTAGCACTTTCTCTTTCATCAGCTTCCAAACCTTGAGCCATTCTGATTTAACCCTAGTCTGAAACCACCTTTGTTCCATGAAGAGGTAAAAAAAAAAAAAAAAAAAAACTATTTGGGTCCATGGATAAAGCCCCAGTTTTCTTACACTTTCCTTGGAAACAAAGTAACTGCCAAGTGCTACAGTAACCACTGTGACAGTGTTTCCTCTCCAAGCTGTGACCCTCACCTGCTCTCCCACAGGGCCATCAGGAACCAAATGCACAGGCTGTTCATTCTCTAAGTTCCGGGTACTTGGGTCTGCGCCCTTCCTCATCAACAGGCGGACGGCATCCAGCTGTGTAACCCGATACTGCAGGCTGGCAGCAACGTGGAGGGCGGTGTTTCCATTGTAAGCCTGAAGATAAAGAAATGACATAATGCAAGTCAGGAAGGGGGACTTTCATGAAAGGAACCCAAGCTTTGAAGAAGGTATAAAGAAGATCATGCCCAGTCTAGAGTTACTAAAACTTTCTAAGTACCTTTGCATTCACAAAAGACAGGCAACTGGGCAGCTCCAAAAAGAGGCGGATGAGTTCCAGATTTGCTTCTTCGGCTGCCAAATGTAGGGCTGTGCGGCCACTTTTTCGATCCTTGTCAAAGTTAAGGAAAGATATAAAATGCCAATTCAGATTCCATGCCTTAGAACACGCTTTTCACCCTTTCTCTCAAATGTCTGAATCAGCCTTAGAAACTTAATTTTGAATGCTTCCTTCTCCACAAAGCCTTCCTGAAACCCAAACTAAATAGAATCTTATTCCTCTTGAATTCCCTATTAATTTGTCTTCTTGGCTCTTTCTTATTACACGTTACTCTTGTATACATGGTGGCCATAAAATGTAAAGACATAAAACAATACTTACTGAGTATGGTATCAATAAGCTATTTATTATGATTGCCCTGTGTGTTCAGAGTTGGTGGCCACTTTGTAGAACTGTAATAAACCACAGCTCTCTGTCTATTAGACAGGAAGCTCCCCAAGGGCCCAAATGGTTTACGATGTAGACACCCCCACTAACACAGTGCTTTGGGCCATAGGAGATACTCAGTAAACAAGCCCCAAATTTAAAAAGAATATTTTTCCAGTTCAAAAACCAGATTAAATCCAAATTCTACTACAAAGAAACAATCTTTATATAAAAAGTACTATCTGATTTGATTTTACTATACCTGACAGAATGATCAACTATTCTGAAAATAACAAAATATACTATAGTAGCTATTGTTTTCATAATATCTTTCTTTGAAGTTCTGTACCAGTTCTACTGCTCTGTTTTGATTGACTTTGTTCTGTTACGTTTTGTTGGATTTTACTATCTTTAAAATAAAAAAAAAGCAGTATCTGTCAACATATGAAAACCAAAGCCAAAATGATATCAATTTTGAGCATTTTGTTTTCTTTTAAAGAAAGACTAATTTATTCACAACTAAATGATCACTTTGGATAATAATTTATAAATTACAAGCAAATCCAGAAAGCAGATTAAAGGTTCTTCTAAAATTTATACTTCTTCACTACTTGTATACTGTTATTCACTGTTGAATTAAAAACAAGAAAAAAAATTTTTATCTGCACTTATGGGTGAGGTCTTTTACTATAACCTAGCCCATCTCCAACCTCTTCTGTGAATTTACCTTTGCTTCTACTAATGCTCCCATCTGAATCAGACACTTAATGGTGTCAACCAGACTCTTATTCTTCAGTAAAAGCTCCTGAACTTCAGGTGAGTGAGGCTGTTGGTTTCTCTGGAGTTCATGTACCACTGCATTGTGAGCCAGGACTGCACAATGGAGAGGAGTCAAGCCTAGGAGAAGAAATAATAAAGGAATCATCAATCATCCCGTCGAGTCTACTGCTCACTTCACGTGAACAAATCTTAAGGATGACGGCCTCTCACTTTACCTAGAAATGAACTCCACAAAAACTAGTAAGGCAATCTAAATATGCCTTCCATTAGGATTTAGTGCTATTTTTACATATAGAACACGGTAGTTTTAACTCCTTCTCTTCCTTTTTAATACGATGCTTAGTGCCATAAGATCATACAGGCCTCACTTTCCACACAGTATATATCCAGTTAAGCTAGTTGCTTACCATCATAGTTAGTTGCCTCAAGATCCACAAACTGATTGCTCCTTACTGCTCCCTTCTGAATTGCCTGCAGATTTTTAAAACAGATAAGCATCAGCTAAAGACAAGGTACACAGATACTTATCTTCTAGTATCCCAAGAAATGAACACATCAACTCCAAACAGATTATTGCAACATGCTAGACACATGCAACTAGTAATAGCCAAGCCTTGTCTCTTGGGACCTGGATATGGGAAGTCTGGTTCGCTGCCTCTTACCTGAAGCACCTGGGAGTGGCCCTTCTCAGCACAGACATGCAGAGGGGTTCGTCCCCAGTAGTCTGTGGTGTTCACCTGGGCCCCAAGGTTCACCAGATCTTGCACGATAAGATGCTGATTAGCAGCCACTGCAACCTGAAAGGCACTCTGTGGATATTCAAAGAAAAAACATTTTCTTAAAACATCACCATAACAAAGAATATGAAACTAAACTCCCGAGAAAAAATAAATCCTACTAATAAGCAATCCAATACTGTAAGACAAGGAAACAAAAATAAGCATAGGAAGTGGCTTAATTATACATGGCCTTTGGTCATATAATACAAAGTTAACAATAATAACTTCGAGGTTGATGGTGGTGAAAAGTCAATATCTCCAAGTTAATATTAACTAAGCCTCTCTTGATCTTTAGCACTGATACAACCTATACATGACACTGGGCACTGTTCACTTCACCATTACCACATCCTTGCCACTGCAGACTCACCTGCCCATTGTGCTCCTTAATATCCAGCATGTGAAGCGCATTCATCTTTCTTGCAAGAACATAGGAAAGCGCTCTTCTCCCCTGGGCAACAGCAATATGGAGAAACCTGGGGAACAAGGAAAGGAAAAGAGGTGAATTGCTTGGTTTCACAGTCTGTCTTTTAAAAAAATTCTTCTGTTGCCCTTTTTTGATATATACCGGTGTACTCAAATGAAACCACAGAACTAATTTGTCTTTTCTGCTAGACTGATGTGAACTGGAGAAGTTAGGCTAAGAGAAAGAAAAATACCAAACACCACGCTGTTTACTTTATTATAGTTTAATACCCATAAAAATCCTATTAGGGAGGTATTACACATTAAAAAAATAAGAGGCATAGAGATTTTCAATAACTTTCCCAAGGTCATAAAGACAGCAAGACAGATCAGGGTTCAGTCTACAAATCAATGTACAGTTTAAGCTTAATCATGATCTCACTGCTTCCGCTCTACAAACACTATCTTCTAAAAGCAACTTTTCAAAGACATATATATTTTCTATAACAAAACAAGTAATATTTTCAGTCAAAAAACAAAAGGAAGACCTTTTCTTGAAATGTTAACTAGTACTGAATAGCATTTCTACCTACGCTAGTCAGTTCGTTTAGCCAAACATAAGATTTAACTTGGTAGACTCTAGTAACTTCAGAGCCCAAGAGGCTCAACATGTGTGTCTTAGGAAATTAACATGAGAAGAAAGGATACTCACGTGTCACCGTCTGCATCCTTTGAAAGAAATTGATCTTGAGAAATATTTGCCAACTTGCTTTCTTCTTGCTCTACTTGCCACTGAAAAAATGACTTCCCTAGCTGAGTGGTGGTCATTGGATTTCCGATGATGTTGGGGAAGGGCAGTGAGGTGTTTACAGAGGCGGAGCCTGCATCGTGTGTCCCCACAGCCTCACAGGCACCGTTTGGCACCACGCTGAAGTTCTGCAGGGGAGCGTCACTGTGCTGCTGGACACTGGGGGAAGTCTGAATGGGAACAGCTATATTCTCAGATTCCCCAGGACCACTTGGGAGAGATGTGAAACTTTGGTTTGGGCAGAACTGTGGTTCTTGACTATCAAAGAGATTTGATTCATAGCTGGGGGACTGGGAAGTTCTAAAATAAGGACTGTATTCCAGAGACGGGTTGTGGGTGTACTGCTGCTGCTGTTGCTCTATGCTCTGGCTCTGTGGAGAATACTGGTACATGGAAGCATGATCCATCACTTGTGGAGAGCCGCTGACTTGGAATGTTTGATACTTCTGAGGTGAAGAGAAGACCTGTCCTCCATGGAAGTCCTGACACTGCTCTCGGGGGGAGCTCTGAGGTACCACAGAGCTCATCCAGCTAACTTGGACTGTGTTCAGGGAAACTGAGCTACATTCATTCTTAATATTTATAATGTTCTGAAGCAAATCACCACTGCTGTCTGGTTTAGTTTCACTGTGATGAACATCTTCCATGCTCTCTCCAGGTGTTGGTGTTTGAGGTGGGGTCTGGAAAGAAACAAAATGCAATTTGCAT
The DNA here is from genome assembly GCA_004363535.1 of Dasyprocta punctata. Classification (NCBI taxonomy): domain Eukaryota; kingdom Metazoa; phylum Chordata; class Mammalia; order Rodentia; family Dasyproctidae; genus Dasyprocta; species Dasyprocta punctata. The sequence continues at coordinate 53,084 of RJWM01007454.1, read as the reverse complement.
ACTGACTTCCTTCTAAAATTATACTAGGGGCTGTGGGTGTGTAGCTCAGTGGTAGAGCACATGCACTATTGGTTCAATCCCTAGCACCAAAATACAAATAAAATTTTAAAATAATCTTATTGCAGAAATGATATCTGAAGGGTATTCAGAGGGAAACAGTGAGATACTCACCAAAAACTGGGTATGTAACGGGACTGGTCTTTTGCAAGCTGGTCCATCAGACTGAAAATCAAGTCCTTTCCTTTTCCTACTGTATGATACTGTGTTCTTCAGTTCTATATGTAAGAAAGGGATATGAAATCTATGATCATTTTACTGTACAAAATTTTATTCATAATAACACTAAATTATTTTACTCTAAAGTGCCAATAAAATTTTGAATAGAAGTAACTCTTACCTGTGAACTGCTCAGTGTTCACACTTTGTGTCTGTAAGAAAAAAATTTTCAATTTAGTGTACATAAAATGGTTTGCTACTTAAAATATATCAATACTCAATTCTACCAGCCTTTATAGCACACCGTAAAATCAAAGATTTATTCTATCAGTATCTATTGTCTGTCTCACCTAGTACCTTTCAACACCTCCATTTTCATTTTTACCCCAGTTCAACTGGGTCAAGATGAAATTAATAAAACCATTTAATCTTTCCCTTTCAGGCTAAAATGTCCCACTTTAATGAAACTCTATTTATTTCCTTGCCCCTAAACTATTTTCGTTTACTCATTCATTGTATTTTCTGCACACCTTCCAGGTGCCTGGCACTGGGCTAAGTGACAAGAACACAGCAGACAGCAAAACAGCAAACTCCTATGCACTTTGTCTTCTATGAAGAACTGCAAGAAACTTATTGGACTTGACAGACTTATCTCTTCCCAAACCAAACTCAAACACAAAACCAAAACTAACAAAAAAAAAAAAAAAAAAAAAAAAAAAAAAAGATGCCACCTTAAAATCATCCACAGCTTGGCCAGAAGCCTTCTGTTTGTGACTTCGGATGTGCAGCAAGAGTTCCTTCACTGAGTTCTTCACACGAACACCTTGAAAGGGTCCTCTCTGTTGCCTGCCAACCCCCATATAGGGCTCAACTGTTTAAGAGAAAACAAAACATACGCCAATTACCTCTCTTCACAACACAATGCTTCCTAACTGGCAAAGCTGCCTAACCTTTAAAGTTCCTAAGCAACAGGTTGCACTGCCTTGCCCACTTGCTCTAGTTAACAGTCTGTGTTAATATCCAGTTCTATTCAACAGTGGCTGCCTGATAGCTTTTCCCACCAGGCACCCTCAGGAATTAAAGCTCAGTCTGGTCAGAGATTCCCCAAGCCAACATATAAACCCCAAGTAACTCTGAGTCTCTCATACCTATCCACCCCATAACACAGGATCAAAGATTTTTGTCAATCGGGATCTTGTACACTGATGAATGACTCATCTTATTTATAATTATTCTTAACTTTGGAAAAAGAGAGCAGGGAAAATGTGATTCATTTTAAGCAAATTTAAAGTATACTAATCCCACTCACCTAAGAAATCACAAAACAACTTCCTCCAAAAATCTCAATGTATCAAAGCCTAACAATTAACAGTATCTTACATTTATTCTCAGTATTTTACTCCATTTAACTGTGCTAAGAAGGCTACTTAAAAGGTCACTGATTTTAAACATATTTCTACATATATACACAGGATTTTCCCTCATTCGCTGTTTTTAGAATTGCTTCTAAAGGTCCTCTAAGTAAAAAAGGAAATATGTCTGTTTCACATTTAAACTTAACACACTTCTCAATTCAGTACACAAGTACACTATTCTACTTTGATGACTATGACTAGGTCACAACCCTTGGGATATGCGTTGAACGCAGAGATTCAAAAACGTCAAGCAATGAGTAATTTGGCCACTGGGCCAAAAGCGGAAAAAATCTAAGATGAGACAAGAAACAGGGCCTAATCTGAACATCTGCACCACGAATACATGAGATAAACAGCTCTGTGATGGGGGAGGGAAATGATTAGTTGGTCTTAGGTTTAAGTTTAGGGATGTCAACAGATATCTAAATTCTGAGACTCAAACACAATCGTGCTCTGGAATGACAGCAGTTGAAAATAAATCTCAGGGAGAAAAAAAAAAATGCAGTTTCAGGAATTCCCCATACGTCTGTGTAGTAAACCAAGAACTAGCACAACAGTTTCAGCCAGATGAAGTCCAAAGACCCTAAAGGACCTCTGAAAAACTCTAACTCACATACACACACTTATTAGATTTGCGGCTTTCCTAACACAATGTACGGTTAAAATCGTTTTGGATAATTTTAAAATTTATAAATTTAAAATAACTTTTAAAATAAAACACAACCACATTAGAAGTGGTCGGCACTGGGAAACATCTGAAGAGATGATCTCTAAAAATCATGCCAAGGAGACTCGTCAACACTTGAGATTATCTAGACGTTAAGTCTACCCACAGCGGCATCCTGTTTTCACCATAATTATGCAACTCGGTTCATTAAGAAAAGAAATTTACCAACTCGCGACCGAAGAAAGGAACCATTATGCATTTCCTTGCCAGATACAGCTTAGCCACGCTAAAGCACAGAGTAAAATCAAGACTGTAGACTACCTGGGCATACTTGAGAAACTCTCCACCATCTCAAACTAAAAGCATAACTAGGGTTGTTTCTCAGACTAGGTTCTCTTTCGTATTTTGGTAAGAGCGGTTTCTTTCTTTAAAGTCTTTTTACTTAAAGTTTTCACGAATACTTTAGAAGACATAAATCCTGGCTTTAAACACAATTCCCAAAGCCTTATTCTCTCCGCCACAGCTTTTCACTAAAAGAGTCACAAGAAGAAAATCACACGTGCATTAAACCCAGAACCTCATCACAGTATTTTATTCTCCAGCTTTACTGGGGAAGGTGGGACGGGCGACCGCACTCGAAGGCCGCGCGTTCCCAGCCCAGGTGCGAGGCCACCCGGAGGGCGCCCCGACTTCGCCTCCGTCACAGGGCTCCGGGCGACGCCCGGCGCCCAGACAGCGCCAGGCCCCAGCGCCGCCTGCGGTGGGGAACACGCTTCCCTCCCACAGGCGGCGCGGCGGTCCCGCCCGGTCCCGCCCGCCGCGGCGACCCCCCCTCCCCGCGCACACCCGGCCGGCCGGGGCTACCTGCGGGGCGCTCGGCGCGGGCGCCGCCTCTGGGCCGGGACTCGACGGCCCCGCAGGAGGACGCGGAAGAGGCGGAGGAGAAGTCGGAGGAGTCGGAGCCGGGCGAGCCGGGCGCCGAGGGCCCCGAGGACGCGCAGCCGGCGTCACAGGCGCCCGGGGCGGCGGCGGCGGGCGGCGAGGCGCCGTAGAAGTAGGCGAGGTTGAGAGGGCTGGTCATGAGGCCACAGTCGCCAGCCGCGTCCAGCAGCCCCTCTCCGCCGCGGCCGTCGTCCAGCAGCCGGTCCACGATCATGCTCCCGGGCGCGGCGCTCCGGCCCGACCCTGCGTCGCCGGCTCGCGGCGCGGCTTCGTCCTCTGCGGCTGTGGTGGGCGCGGGGCCTGCGGGACCTGCGAGACCTGCGAGATCTGTGGGACCTACGGGACGCGGCGAGGTGCGGCTCGGGCTCGGGCGCGACCCTGGGCCGCCCGGCTATTTAACCTGTGGCCGCGCCCCAAGCCGCCCTCACGTCCCGCCGGGCCATTGGCGGCGCCCGGGCCGCCTCTCGGCCACTCCTCCGGATGCAGCCGGTTTCCCGTAAAATGTCCAGGATGAAGCAATGCGCCCTCCGCCCTCGCCCCGCCCGCCCGCCCGGCTCCGCCCGCCCGGCCGGTTGTTTTCCAGCCCTTCACCTGGAAACCCCGGCCGAGCGGCCCGCTCCCCGCCCAGGCCCCGCCGAGAGACGCCGGGCGGGCCGCACCCTCGCCGCGAGGACCCCGACCGGCCTAGGCGCCCTGTCCGACCCCGGCGTCTCCTCCGGTGCCTCGGAGCAGTTTCCTCCGCGTCGGAGAAACTGAGCGTTTGCCAGCGTTCTTTTAGGAAAGGTGCGAAATTCAGAGATGGTGAAGGGTCTTTCTGCCCTCAAATTATCATCTGAGCCACAACCAATATTCTTTATCTGGTACAGCTCAGGAAAAAAAAATTGAAAAGCATTGCCCACACGTGTGAATCCTTCAGTACTAGAATAAAACCATCTTAGCAAAATGATAAACATCCCCATATATGTAACATTTTTAAATTCTGCATAGCTTTACATTGTGTCTGATAAACATACGAATGTTGGCGTTTCCAGTCTTGAATAGTTTTTTCCAATGGGTTTATACAACTATTCAAGTCCAACTAGGAAAAAAAAATCTAGCTTTTAGGTCAAAAACATAAATGAATAATTAAGTCTGTCCTTTCAAGTACATTATAACTAGTAGGAATGATAAGGTAAGTACACACATGCTATGTTAAGAGAAGCCGATTGTGATTATATATTATAAGGGATACAAAGTTCAGTGAGTGGCTTGTAAGAGAGGGCTCACACGTCTGGTACAGAAGAGAGGTCAAAAGGAAGGTCTTTCTAAAGGAGGTGCTATTTGAGATAGGCCTTGAAGTCTGCAGCTTTATTGTTAGAGGGAACAGCGTGAGCAAAGAAGTCAGGTAAGAGATGATGACTTTAATTGTAAAGGGTAACTTGGTGCCTCTAGGGTGAAGCAACTCCAAGGGCCAGCTGGAGCACTGGAATTTTACTTAATAAACATTCAGAAAACATGAGAGAATTTGAAGCAGGCAAAATTAATCTGGAAGCAGTTTAAAGGAGTGAGGGATCTGGAAACTGTTTAAGAACCACTGCAATAGCCCAGGAGAAAATTGACCTGACCTGAGGTAGAAACGGTGGCAAAGGGAAAAGTAAATGCCAGAGCAGGGTCCACAGGTCAAGCGTGGCTGGCGGCAGGGAAAGTGTCAGCTTGACTGGCCTGCGGGATCTTTAGTGCTAGTAGAACATGGGTTTGTGGTGTGCGTGTAAGGCTGTTTGTGGAAGAGATTAGCATCTGAATCTAGACTGAGTGAAACAGATCTCATCATTAAAGGAAACATTAGTCCCTTCAAGGCTGGAAGGAACAAAAAGGCAGAGATGCTCCACTTGAGCTAAGTTATTGGTCTCCCACCATTGGACATCAACACTTCTGATTTTAGGGCTTTCAGATTCCAACCAGGCTTATGCCATCTGCTTCCCTGATTCTCAGATTTGTACTAAAATTTTACCAGTAAACTGGGCATGGTGGAGCATGCCTGTAATCCCAGCACTCGGGAGGATGAGGCAGGAGGATCATTGTGAGTTCGAGACCAGCCTGGGTTACAAAGTGAGTTCAAAGCCAACCTGAACTGCATAGTGAGACCCTGTCTCAAAAAACAGGGCTGGGGATTTAGCTCAGTGGTGTGAGCACCTGCCTGGTAGGTGTGAGGTTGTGAGTTTGATCCCCGGTACCAAAAATAAATAAATAAATAAAATTATACCACTGGCTATTCTGGTTTTCCAGTCTGCACACTGGCCATCGTAATTGTGTGAGCCAATCCTTCATAAAACACATACAGAGGAACAGGTATTTGTTAACACTTCTATTTAAATACACTTTGCTTTATGTAAATGTTGAAATATAAAAATTTGGTCTGTTAGGTTGAATGATATGACACTGCCATTGTTGTAATCAAATACAATCCACAATCACTGGGGGAAGCCACTAGGTTATGAGGACACTGTATTAACAAGTGAGCCGAGGCCGATGGCCAGCACTGGCTTGCCAGCCTTGTGAATGACCTAATTTGGGAGCAGATCTCTAGCCCCCTATCCAGGCTTCAAATGATTCAGCCCTGGCCAACATCTGGGCTGCTGCCTCATAAGAGAACTTGAATCACAACACTCAAAGCCACTCCCAGATTCCCAAAAAACAATTTGTCTAAAGTCACCAAGTTGAAGAGCAATGAAAATTATCTGACACTAGATATTTCACTTTAGGTGGGAGTTTGGTTCAGTGGTTAAGTGCCTGTTTGGCAGGCACAAGGTTGTGAGCTTGATTTCCAGTGCTGAAAAAAAAAAGTGCTGAACTAGATCTTTCACTTTAAAAGAGAAGATTAGAGCTGTTCACAGTGGCTGGTGCCTATAATCCCAGCTACTGGAGACTGAGGCAGGAGGAAGGCAACTTAGCAAGACTATCTCAAAATTATTTAAATTATTGTTTTAAAAAAAGGCTTGGGAGAAGAATGTAGCTCAAAACAAGGCCCTGGGACCAATCCCCAGTACCACACACACATACAAAAAGGGAGATTCAAAGACTTGTTTCCTCAAGGCTCAAATGCACTCTCTACATCTCAAAGCACAAGAAAAGACAGAAATGATGCATCAGAGAGTTCAGAAGCTCAAAAATATCTATTCTGAAGTGCCTAGAAGAAAGTGTTTAAATAAGTATATGGCAATGCTATCTTTCTCTTATCTTTCCCTAGCAGTATAGATGTTAATAATTTACTTTATTGTGTTTTATACAACAGAACATTTGGAATGGTTTTATGATCCTGATTAAGTTGTAACACCATTTTGAAACCAGTAATTCAGAGTTCTAAAAAAAGGATGGAATTTTTTAAATGTAACTAATGGATTCATGAAAACCAAAAAATTATTTAGAACAGTTTTCATTTTGAAATGAAAATGCCAGTATTTTATACAAGGTGAATTATTCTACTACATTAGCTGAAGATGGGAACATTGTATGTGAGAATCCAATAAAGCCTGGTAGCTTATTTTACTGAAAACCTCCCAGATGAAAAGTCAGCAAAAGAAATCTCAGCACTACCACTTTTCAGTGACACAAAAACTCACTAACAAAGATTCACCCAGGCAGAGTGACTCACATCTGTAACCCGAGCACTCTGGGAGGCTGAAGGGGGAAGATCCTAAGTGTGAGTTCAGTGTGGACAATTTGCCAACTTACTGAGACCTTAGCAAGACCCTGTCTGAAAATAAAGAATAAAAAAAGAGCTGAGAATGTAGCTCAGTGTGATAGCCTGGGTTCCACCCTCAGCTTCACAAAAAATCAATAAAATTAATTAAAGATTTCACTGTAAACTGATCCTGTCTACAGAATTACACTTTTGCCTTAAGGACAAATCCACAGACTGTACAAACCCTGTTGACGTATTTACCTGGTATCAGCACCAGCTAATTATCAACTATCTTAGGTATGAATGCTTAACAGCAAACAAATGGTGCTGCAAGATTCAAAGCATAGACTAGCTTACTAAAATCTCATCATTTATCCTGCAATGACACGTTGGCATACAAAAGCAATGCTCAGTAAAACTGCTAGCATTTTAAAATAAATCAAAGCAGGCAACAAGGGGCCAGAGATACAGCTCAATGGCACAGTGCTGCCTGGAAGTGTGAGGTTCTGAGTTTGATTCCTGGTACCAAAAAAAAAAAAGCAGCCAACAAAATGCAGTAACAATCACTGTACTATTCACTTGCAGAAATTTAAAAATTAAAATGAAAGCCAGTGTTAGTTAAGGAAGTCTTAGATGAACCAGTAATATTTATTCATTGCATTAAACCTTGACCCTTGATCTTTTTAATATTCCATATAGCAAAAGGGGAAATACATACAGAAGTCTGTGCTGTGTCCTGAAGTATAATGATTGTTTTAAGGAAAAGCATTTATCTGTTAGATTGGAAATATGAGTTAGCCATTTGTTCAAAGCAAACACTAAACTGTGAGCTGAACTAACCACTGATTGTGATCCAACACCAATTTTATTTGAGTGATAAAATGGATACTCAGACTTTGGTATTTGTCACATTTTTTTAATGAATAAAGTAAGCATATCAAGGAATATAAGTATTAATATTCATTGTTGGAGCTGGATATAGTGGTACATGCATGTAATCCCAGCACTTAGGAGGCTGAGGCAGGAAAACTGGCTATGAGTTTGAGGCCAGCGTGGGCTACATAGTAAGTTCAAGGCCAGCCTGAACTATACAGTGAGACCCTGTTCCCCAAAAACTTCATTCTCAATAATAAAATTCAACTTTTCAAATTTAAAAACAATTAAATTTTGGGAGACTTCTTTCAGACACCCTGAGCTTCATAACCTCCCAGTACCTGAAGACCTCACTTCATCCCATCACACAGGCACTGCATCACTTAGCATCATCAGTGAGGTAGTACGAAACAGACCACATCCACGTAGCTTCTATTACATACAGTAGTATAACTGCTCCATTTTATATGTTGTTAACCTCTTACTGTGCTTAATGATAAATTAAATGTTATTATCAGTAGGTGTGGACAGGAAAAACATAGTATACATAGGATTCTGTCCTATCTTGTAGCTTCAGGCATCTACTGGGGGTCTCAGAATGCAACCCTCATGCATAAGGGGAGATTACTATGGTAACGTTAAAGAAAAATAGCCAAATTATCTGAAAAGACTATTAAAACATTTCTTCCTTTAAGGTTATTTTCAGATAATTTACCAAAACAACATATTGCAACAAGTAAAATGTAGCAGCAGGTATGACTATCTTCTACAAAGCCAGATGTTAAGAGAACTGCAGAAATGCAGAACGATGCAATTTTTCTTACTAAATGATTTATTTTCTGGTTTAATAAATACAGTTTTTTTAATAATAGTAAAAATTTAAATAGTTTTTAATGACAGAATTGAAGGAATGATATATTGGTCACGCCAATAGTTCCAGACTGGACAATAATTGCTAGACACTTGATTCTGGAAACTTTCTTCATAATTTCCTTTCCCCTTTTAAACACAGATAACACATGCCTATAAAACTAGATGAAGGGTAAGAATCTAATTTCATTCTTATATAATAAGGGTATGAATACCTTACATGCCACATTTTTAAGATGAATTTTAATTCTAGAACTTTTTTTTTTTTTTTTTTTTTTTTTGTACCAGGGATCAAACTCACAACCTCGCACCTGCCAGGCAGGCGTTTACACCACTGAGCTAAATCCCCAGCCCTATTTTTTGAGACAGGGTCTCACTATGCAGATCAAACTGTCCTTGAACTCACTCTGCAGCCCAGGGTGGTCTCAACTTACAACGATCCTCCTGCCTCAGCCTCCCGAGTGCTGGGGTTACAGGTGTGCACCACCACACCCGGCTTAGAACATTTTTTTATATAAGTAATCTATCTAAAACTTTTCATTCAGAATTTAAAACTTGAGGTGTTTGATTGTAGTGTTTTGTTTTGTTTTGTGTTTTACATTAGTCTACAAGGATTTATTTTGAATATCTATACATAAGAACAATAGGATGTACCAAATAAAAAGACTAATTATAAAATTGTTCAAGAGCTGAAAAAGAGAAATTAGCCTAGATCATGTGCAAAGCAAACATCATCAATAAAATAATAAAAACTTACAGATCCACAATATAACACATACTTTGGTATACTGATAATATTAGTAACAATACCTACCACTAATCAAAGTCCACCATATACTGAATACTACATTAGGAGATATATATTTCTAAGGTAAGTAACCAATGGAAGAACAGTCAAAGATTGAAGCTATGAAATGTTGCCAACTATACTCAATACTAACAAATAAAACAAATATTCATAACCATGAAAAAGGGAAAATTGTGTGGCTGAAAGGATAATATAGAAATTAATTAATGAAGAAATCTGAACTATCATTACTAAAAGACTATGCAAATTTAATTCAAACTTAGTGACAGTTCTTCCTTTAAACAATCACCTCTCCCTCTCCAAAAACTGCTTCTGCTTATATAATCAGGATACTTTAGTCCAGGATGCTACTATATAGCCTGTGGACCAAACCTAGCTTATTGCACAACCAGTCCCCTAAGAATGGCTTCTACCTTTTCAAAGGGTTTACATAAGGGCCTACATAATGTCCTCCAGCCCTGTCTCTTGTCCCACTAAACCTGAAATATTTAATGCTTGGTCCACCACAGAAAATATCTGCCAGTCCTTGCTTCAGGCAAGTCTTTAGAGGCAATTTAATAACATGGCTTTGAAATCTGCAAACCTAGTTCTAGCAATTACCAGCTATGTGAACTTCAGCAAGTCCCTTAAGGTCTGAGCCTGTTCACTCACCAATAAATTGAGATACATAAAATCAAACTGCTAGGATTACATAAAATAACGCACAATGTATATCTGCACTTGACACATTCTAGAAACATAATAAATATTAATTGCTTTCCCACGCCCATAAATTATTGCAACTGCTGAGTAACTCTTCCCTCTATTCGTGTGTATACAGCTGGGAGAAGCTGGAGATACAGATTATAAACTGGGCAAAGGCCTGTTAGTCATACACTGTCTCTGTAGCGTTCTTCCCCCAGAGCACTTTCCCATTTGTGTAATCAAACTAGTCAGGAAAGAGCCTAATATATTTGAAAATACCATAATGGTTGAAATTATATCAGGAAAATAATAAAAATTTTCTAAGGAGCTCCCCTCTTAGGACCCCTGGAGAAGAACGAGAATGGCTCCTTCCGGGGCCCACCCCGCCGGACCGGAGCTGCACGGGCACGGACCAGGTCACAAGTGAACTGCCTTCGAGGGGGGGGGCCCTCTTGGGACCCCCGGAGGAGAAAGAGAATGGCTCCTTCTGGGAATCAGGGACAAACACACACACGTCAGCAACATGCTGTTGTGGAGGTCTGGCAGCCAGGGAACATTAAGCAACTATTCGCTAGTATTTTTTCGTAGATTTTGCAGGCCTCTGGTCAGCAACCTGAGCATCGCTCTGGAAGGTAACAGTAGGCAGTGTAGCAAGTATGGGGGATTCTCTTCTGTTTTGCCTTCGAGGCCCAATATGGCTCTCTGTTTTGCTTTACTCTGATCATTATTATTATTATTAATATTTTCCTTTATTTTCAAAAAAAATTTTTTTCTAAAGATGCACTAAACTGGCTATGAGGCTCAGTAAATAGGTTCTCCTGGCAACATCCTCCCATTTCCTCTATTTCCAATAACATATTCAAAATTTCATCTCTTGCCGGGTGTGGTGGCGCACGCCTTTAATCCCAGCACTCGGGATGCTGAGGTAGACGGAGCGTTATGAGTTCGAGGCCGGCTTGGGCTACAATGTAAGCACAAGGCCGGCCTGAGCTACATAGTGCGACCCTGCCTCAAAAAACTAGGGCCAGGAGTTTGGCTCAGTGGCGTAAGTGCCTGTCTGGCAGGCGTGAAGCTGTGAGTTCAATCCCCGGTGCCACAAAAAATAAATAAATAAATAAATAAATAAAATTTCATCTCTTAATCTTATGCTGGATTTTACCACCATGTCCTGTTGCCTTACAGTGTGCTCTCTTTTTGTCAGTCTATGTCACCCTACACAGTGTAAAACTTTCATAAAATTCTAACAAATAGAGCAGAGAAACAGAAAATAATCCCATATAAGGAGCAGAGAACAAAAACAAAGTCATCATTTAGTTTCAAGTATTCAAAACTCTCAGAACCCTTGTTTAGTGATCTTCCCAGGACACCTAACAAGAAGGCACCCATAGAAAGGTGCCCTGTGGGTCCTATGACTCAAAATGCTCTGTGGCCCTTAATAAAAACCTCCCCGGTGATTCTGATGGGGCTTTAAGGAGAAATTCCCACCTTTTGGAGAACCTGTTTTAAATTACTTTACCCAATAATCCTACTGGTATCTACACCACTCAGACAACTGAAAGAGAGAAGTTAAATATAATAAAAACCTTTGCCTATGAAATACAAGTTTAAATTAAATACAGATTTACCTTTGTTTATGACTCCTTAGAAGATGGACTTTGCTTAAATGCCTACCTTACCTAAGGTTGTGTCATACTAGCCCATAACCAGCAGCCCTCCTGGGGAGAAGTATGGAGCAAGGTGATGAACAAACTCCCCATGTTTGGATGGCTGACTGACATCTAAGCAGATTAGCAAAGTGCTTCCACTTTTCAAGAGAGTCATATCTACTTTCTTACATAGAAATGGTATCGCACAGGAAACAGTAGGTGATCTTGATCTGGGAGGAGGCGAAAGTTAAAGAGAAAACACAAAAAGAAACAAAAGTAAGTTTTCAGGTGGCCATTTCAAGATTCTCTAATCGTGTGCCCATGTGTTCATTTATTAAGACATTTTTTTGCCAAGTACAGTGATATACAACTATACTCCCAGCTACTTGAAAGGCTGAGGCAGGTGCATCACATGATCAAGACCACCTTGAGCTATTTAACAAGACCTCCATTTCAAAATAAAAAGTAACCAGGCAAGATGGCACACACTTATAATCCCAGCACTTGGGAGGCTGAGGCGGGAGGATCACGTAGAGTTCAAGGCCAGCCTGGGTTATGAAGTGACTACAAGGCCAGCTGAACTGCATGGCAAGACTTTGTCTCAAAATGGTAATAATAATAACAAGTAAAATGGGTGAAGGATGTAACTCAGTAATAGGATACCCCTGGGTTCCATACTCAGTACTGCCAAAAAAAAGAGGTATTTGGTAATTCTATCTCAAGGAAAGATTTTTAAAAATCAATATCCAGCAATCTAATTATAGTATCAATTTATAAATTCTACCAATCACAAAAAATTCCCCTATTCATAGATTCATTCAATAATTGTTCACTGGGCACCTACAATGCTCTGGACACTCTTCCAGCAGTCTAGTGCTGGACAGAAATGCAGACAGTGCCCTTCTGGAGCTTACATTTTATGGCAAACACAGAAAGGAGTCAAATAACTACCAAATATAATGCCAAGTATTGATAATAAGCTATAAGAGAAACAAAGCAAAATAAAGGGAGAAAGCCAGAGCTGCTATTTTAGATAAATCCTAGAAAGCCTCCAAACCTAAGTGACAAGTGACAATAAAGCAGTCTGACACCTGAGAATTCTTGTCCCCCACTCCTTATGAATTCTGAGCAGTGTTACCTGCTGCCAGGCTCAACTCTAATCTGGCTGAAGGCTCCAGATTCCCATCACTACCTCCAGCCTTTTCTCTAAGTTCTCATTCCATGTTGCCCAAAGTGTAATTGCCAGATCTAAAACCAAACTTTCCATATTCCCTCTTTGCCCCTGAAACCCCATCAAAAAACTTACCTTCACTGTTCCAGAAATCTCTAAACAACTTCAAGATTTGACTTTCTGTTCCTTCATTCCACTACAGAAGAGTCCTAACAGTTCCTTCTCCACAGTGGCTTCATCCACCCTCCAGCATTCATTGTCATTATTACGGCACTGAAGAGCAGCTACAATTAGGGAAAACATTTTTCCCGCTCCACCACCATTGGATCCTATGACCTACCATATCAAAACTAAATCCTTATGTCTGGTTTTTACATCATCTAAAATTCAGCCATGGCAAAACCTATTAGTTACAGACTAAATACCACCCCCAAAGCATATGTTAAAGGCTTAACCCCCAATACTTCAGAATGTGACTACTGTTGGATACAAGACCTTGAAGAGGTAATTAAGTTCAAACAAGTCTTAAAGTGAGCCCTAATCCAGTCTGGTTGGTATCAAAGCAGGAGGATACCAGGCATGCATGTAAAGAAAAAGCCATGGCTTTAATCCCAGCACTCGGGAGGCTGAGGTAGGCGGAGTGTTGTGAGTTCGAGGCCGGCTTGGGCTACAACATGAGCGCAAGGCCGGCCTGAGCTACATAGTGCAACCCTGCCTCAAAAAACCAGGGCTGGGAGTTTGGCTCAGTGCCTTAAGCGCCTGCCCTGGCAGGCGCGAGGTTGTGAGTTCAATCCCCGGTGCCGCAAAACAAAAAAAAAAAAAAAAAAAAAAAAAAAAAA
>RJWM01007454.1:0-39192 GCA_004363535.1 Dasyprocta punctata | reverse complement strand
CTAGCACCTTGATTTTTAAATAAATTGCTGTGCCATGGCTGCCCTAGCAAACACACAACCCCATATCCTCCTATTATTCCTCAACATGAAGTTCTTGTAAATAATCTTTGAAAACACATATCGATTTTTAATGTATTCATTTTTATGGTACTAGGGATTAAACCCAGGGCCTTAGCACTGAGCTACCTCCCAACCTTTTTTCCTTTTTCATTTTGAGACTGGGTCTTGCTAAGGTGCTCAGGGTGGGATCAAACCTGCAATCCTCTGACCTCAGATTCTCATATTGCTGGGACAACCAGCATGTCCCACCATGCCATACTGAAAATAGCACATTAATTCTTGCACAAACTTTTATCGAAGCCATTTATTCTTATCTATAATATTTTTCATCCCTTGCTTAAAAACAAGGTTTCTGTGTTCTTTGTTTTTGTTCTGAGGTGTTGGGATGGAAGCCAAGCGCTTCCCAGCCCTTCTATTGAGACAAAGTCTTGCTCCATTGCCCAGGCTGGCTTTCAACTTGCATCTTCCTGCTTCAGCCTCCTGAGTAGGCGGGATTATAGGTGTGTACCACTACTCCCTGCTGCATATAGGGTTTTGAAGTCAAACAACCTTGGGTTCACACTCCCGCTCTTTCTATATCATCTAGCTTTTAATAATCATCTAGCTTTAATTTCTCTAAGATTGTATTCTCATTCTTCAAAAGGGTATTTTAACTGCATTATAGGTTAGGTTAGGGACTGTAGGTTGGAAGAAGTAGTGAACATGATAAGTCTAGCACAAATCCTGGCATATACATACTACACACTCAATGACAGTAGCTATAATTACTATCCAATTTTCAAAGCTATGTTTAACACTTGATTGTTAAGCATTGAGGCATCTTTGTGACATCAATCCAACTTGAACAGAACATAGAAGGGCCTAGATATAACCTGAGAACACTGCAGAGAAGACGTAATAAACTGGGGGAAGCCATTCAGTTTTTTAACATGGTCAAAACACAACAAGAGGGCCAGGGATACAGCTCAGCAGCAGGGCACCTGCCTGGCAAGCACGAGGTCCTGAGTTCAATCCCCAGTACCATAAAAACAAAAAAACACGATGAGAAGAGGTACCAGTGTATATGCAAATGATCAAGACAGACACTCTTCAATACTGAGGTAACAGGTCATGAACAATTGAAATGTAGCTGTACCCACAGGAATAGAAGGAGGGGATCATTTAGAGAAATATTTTGCAACATATAATTTAAAGCAATGGTGATGACCGATGGCACACGTGCCGCAGTGGGCTGTTTGTATCACTGAAACTTCCCAAGGGTTCGCCACCACTGATCTATAGGATGAGCCAGGAACTGAAAACAGAAAGGGAGAGAAAAGCCAGAGGTAACTCCAAGGCCTTGACAGTGACAGAGTGGTAGCACCATAAACAGAAAAGAGGAAAGTATGTGAGAGAGTGGGGAAGGCATGAGACTGATTTTAATCTTTACATCTCGTTCCCTGTTCTGTTCTTTCTCCCACATTTTACCTCTTACCTGTAATCTGATTGAGGCAATTTGTGAGCCTTTCTCATCCAAAAAAAAAACTTCAACAAGGGATTTAAAACTTAATTCCCACTAAGGTATAAGTGGGAACTTTTCCTAAAGGTATAGATTTTTAACAGAGGCTCTCAAAAAAAATGAATTACTCTATCATGAAATCTGGAGAATTGACAGACATAACAGAGGATGGGGTGGAGACAGCGTATCCTTTATCACGATTATCACCACACATTCACCTCCTGCCTGTGACAATTGCTAGCTGCAATTTGTCACTGTGTCCTAGATTTTTAATAGCATTGTTTAAGAATCCTTTTTTACCTTAATTCTAAATGCTGTCAGACACCATATGCAAATAAAATCATTTTCATTAGCTGTTTAAAAGATTAAAAAAAAAAAAAAAAACCAGCACAGAGCAGCAGGGTCTGGAAGGTCCTGTTGCATTAGCGACGGCCTGCAATCTTTTATTTATTTATTTATTTATTTTAAAGAGAAAAAAACAATGATACGAAATTTCAAAACAAAGCACTGGGGTTATAGCTCAGTAGCACAGCACCTGCCCAGCAAGCACAAGGTTGTGAGTTCGATTTCTGATACCAAAAAAACAAACACACACACACACACACACACACTCAAAATTCAAAAGAAGATAGTAGGAGAGTAACAATGGTTAGGACATTGCGTGTTGCTCTCTTCAAAGTAGTTCCTCATATTACAAAATACAAGGCATGAAAAATCGATCAAACAATATAGGCACAAATCTTTCTTTTCAATGAACTAATAGAAATTAGTAGTATAACTGTCTTAACTATCTTGTGTGTATATATATATATATTTTTTTCCTTTTCCCTTCCTTCTTTTCTCCATTCCCCATCCCAGTTTCTCTTTCCTTTTGAGCAGTTTCTTCCCGTTTCACAATATCTGTTGTACATTTTGGATCTTATTTACTCTTTCAGTTTCTCACACCAGGGAGACAATACAATGTTTACACATGGGAGTCAGATCTATGTCACTTATGAGTATGGTATCAAATTGCATCCCATTACCTAAAGTCTCAAGTTTATCCTTCTTTATAGTTGAGTAGCACTCCATTGTATAAAAATACCACATCGTTTTTATCCATTTCTCAGCTGATGGGCATTTAGGTTGTTTTGCAATCTTTGAGATGGGTCAAGTTCATATAGCATGCTAGAGAGCCCAAAGACTTATTCAGCAGCATGGCCCAGTGATCACTCCTCATTTCCTCCAACTCCTGTTTTCTACCTCAAGTTAAAGTGACCTTCTTTGTCCTTAGCAGAGATAGAAAATAAAAGGTTTCAACTGCCTTCATAATAACTTTTCACAGGTATTATGTTTACAGAAGGAATCACTGGCTCACTGTTTTGTTGTTTTGTTTTGTTTTGTTTTGTTGCCATTATGGGTTACTCGGTGAAGGGTAAAAATCAGAACTCACCCAAACCCTATCATCAAGGTTTTCTCAGTTCATCTTCTGAAACAAGATCTAATCACCATGTACCCATGAGTCAACATTGTAATTCTGGCCCTTCTATAGTTCTGACCCTGTTACAGTTTGTGTTCAGATAGCCCCCGCCAAGCCTCACGCAGTCATAGAGGCAACTGAATCTAGCATTTGTGATTGGTTCGTTGTCTAGCGCTGGGATAGGTAGTGTGAGTGCTACACCTGACCAGGGGTGAGGAGTTGGCGTACAGTGTAAAGGCAGGAAGGAGGTGCACTTTCCCTCTTTTGCCCTTTAGCTCTTGTCGTTTGCAGCCACCATCAACAGCTGCCCCTCAGCCACAGCACCCTGCCTTGAAGCCAGCTGAATATGGACTGAAACTTCCAAAAACCTATAAGCTAAATAAACCTCTCCTTGCTTCACTTTGGGTGTCAGGTATTTTGTCTCAACAAGAGAAAAGTAACCAAGACAGAATTTGGTAACAGGACTGGGCTCATTGCAGTGATTGTACCTGACCATGTGGTTCAAGAGCCTTTGGGAATGGCTTGTGGAAAGAATTTAGAAAGGTTCAGAGATGTCACCTGAAAGAATAACTCTGGAACACCTTAGGCTGTTCTCCATGGGAGATTCTGGTCAGAGCTCAGGAGACCAGAAGGTTGATAGGAAACCTGCCAGTAAACATCAGTCTCGTGAGGTTTCTGCTGGGAAGAAGAACTGCATTGGTTGCTGGACTCCACATGATGTGTGTTACAGCTTGGCAGAAAGTTTGCCTGCATTTTGCTCATGTCCAGGGACTTTGTCTGAGACTGAGATTAAGGGCGGTGGACTGATTAATCTGGCAGAAGAAATTTCAAGGCAGTAGAATGTTGAGGCAGTGGCATGACTATTGTTGGGGGTTTTTAAACAGATTTATGTTGCGAATCAAGAGCAAAGGGCCCAGCAGGGTGATTTTTTTTTTTTTTTTTGGCACTGGGGTTCGAACTCACAACCTCAGCCTCCCGAGTGCTGGGATTAAAGGCGTGCACCACCACGCCTAGCTCCCAGCAGGGTGATTTAAAACACAAGTTTGGCCAGAAAGCTGTAGACTATAAAAATAGAGCTGAGATCTTGATTGCTGAGAAGAAAAAAATTAAAAAGATGGCCTGCAGGCATCACAGGAAGAAGCAATGGGTCTCTACCCTTCACAGCCTCAAAACTACAAAAGTGAAAGATTCTGCTTGGAGGAGAAAGTTGCAGAGTGCAGTTCTCCAGAATGACAGCAGAGGCCACACAAGGTTCCAAAATGGCAACGACCACACCAAGTTCCAGAATAGCAGTGGCATAGAGAATCTGTTCCTCAGAATCAGCCTCAGAATGCTCAGTGATCCAGGCACTCGACCCCTATAGCCAAGAGAGAGGAAAGCCTGGCTACTGCTTCAGCTGGCAGCAGACCTTGGCAGCATCCACATGGTGCTAGTTTTAGGGGCATGGAGAATGCATGAGTTCTGAGGTTAAAAAGGCTTCCACCCCAATTTCAGAGGGCCTAAGAGGCCAAGCAGTGTGCCCCTGAGAGGGCAATATGTAAAGATGTGAAGGTGAAGCCAAAGGTGCAATGGAGAACTCAAAAGTTTGGAAAAGCCAGGAACATGGATTGTCTAAGGAAACCTGCAAGGAGAGAGCAAAGTCAGCCCAAGAAAGAAGCCGTGGGAACTAAAACCACCAGAAGTGCTACAGGGGTGGCATCACTCAAGCCTTTTGGAGCTCACAACCAGATTGCTTCAGATGCTAATGTGGAACTCCAGGACTTAATGTCTGCCCTGTTGGATTTTGGACGTGTTTTGGTTCCAATCCTTGGTATCCTCATTTGTACCCTTTGGAATGGTAATGTTTACCTTGTGCCATTGTATGTTGGAAGTGTTTAACTTTGTTTTTATTTGTATAGGGGCTTATAGCTACGAGTTTGACTTAGATCTCAGCAGAGACGTGCGACTTGAACTTTTCAGCAATGCTGAAACTGTTAGAACTTTGGCAACACTTGGAGATGGACTAAATGTCTTTTGTATAAAGGATGTGCCTGAGTCTTTGGGGGACCAGGGGTGGAATGTTATGATCTGTGTTCAGATGCCCCCCTTCCCCCAAACCTCATACAGTCATGGAGACAGCTGAATCTAGTGTTTGTCCTGGTTCATTGTCTAGTGCTGGGATTGGTGGTGTGAGTGCTGCACTCACGCAGGGGCAGGGAGCTGGCATACAATGTAAGGGCGGGAAGAAGGTGCACTTTCCCTCTTTTGCCCTTTAGCTCTTGTCATTTGTGGCCACCATCAACAGCTGCCCCTCAGCCACAGCACCCTGCCTTGAAGCCAGTTGAATATGGACTGTAAGCTCCAAAAAACTGTAAGCTAACTAAACCTTTCCTTGCTTCACTTTGGGTGTCAGGTATTTGTCTCAACAAAGAGAGAAAAGAAACCAAGACATACCCTTTTGAATATCCCTAAGTACTCCTCAAATGTGGAATTTCATGGCAAGTGGTATAAATTTACAAAAGGATCTACCCACTATGGAACCTAAGATCATCAGCCAACAATGCTCATAGGAATTGTTTTCAACCATGGACTAGTTTCTAGGTGTGTTCATCATGGTATGCAGACACACAAGGATCAGTTTGTAGGGAAGGTTGTTTGTTTCAATCCTTGTGGTGCTGAATCACTCACCATATTATTTACTCTGAACTTTGTATCATTTTTTGCATTATATTCATGGTGCACACACTTATTCACTGCACTCTCAAACATTATACAAACTGAGTTTTCAAAAATAGCCATTGTGGCCAGGCATGGTGGCACACACCTGTAATTCTAGCACTCAGGAGGCTGAGGCAAAAAGATCACTGGGAGTTCCAGGCCAGCCTGGGCTACAAAGTGAGTTTAAGGCTACCCTGAACTGCATAGTGAGACCTTGTCTCACTAAAGATCAAAAAAAAAAAAAAAAAAAAAAAATGGGGGCTGGGCATGGTGGCATACTCCTGTAATACCAGCACTCAGGAGGTTAAGGCAGGAGGATCATCGCAAGTTCAAGACCAGCCTGGGCTACAAAGTGATCCCAAGGCCAGCCTGAACTGCATAGCAAGACCCTATCTCAAAAACACACAAAAAAAAGAAAAGAAAAAAGTCATTGTACAGTCACTGTGGAAAAGAGGATAGCAGTTCCTCAAAATATTAGACATAGCACTATCCTATAATTCAGCAATTTTACTTCTGGTTATGTACCCAAAAGTATTGAAAGCAAAATCTCAAACAGATCCTTGTACATATACATTCATAGCATTTTCAGGACAGCCAAAATGTAGAAGCAATTCAGGTACCCATCAATGAATGGATAAACAAAATAAGGTAGATGTGTATATATACACACAAACAGTGGAATATTATACAGCCTTAAATAGAAAGGAACTGCTGGACTATGCTTACAATATTAATGAACCTTAAAAATATTACACTATTGAAATAAACTAGTCATGAAAGGACAAATATATGATTCAACTTTTGTGAAGAACCTAGAGTCATAAAGTCATAGAGACAAAAAGTAAAATGGCAGTCACCAGAGACTAGGGGAAAGATGAACGGGGAGTTATTACTTAATGAATACAGTTTAGGAAGATAAAAAATTCTGGAGATGAAAAGTGGTAACAGTTGTACAACAATAAGAAAGGATTTATGTGAATAAACCATGGACTTAAAAATAGTTAAGAAGGTAACTTTTACATTATGTATATTCTACCACAATTTCTAAAATATTTAAAATATTTAAAGATATACTAGAACTACAGAGATAAAGAAATATGGGGGGAAAAAAGACAGCATTCCTCTTCTGGAAGCCAGGACTTTTTAAATTCATGGCAATGATGCAGACACAAAGAGACAACAAACCAGAGGGAAAAGCTCTGGACCTCAACTGAATAGGAGCAGTCTACATTTATAGCAGTGCATCTCAACTATTCACTATAACACCCCCCACCCATGGAACTTTGTACACTTTGTTTTTTGGATTTTTTTTCTTTTTTTCTGTATTAAGAGATTGACTGAAGGACCTTGTGCATGCTATACAAGTATGCTCCTTCACCAAGCCCCATTTCCAGTCTTTTGTCTCAAAAAAAAAAAAAGTTTGCTAGTTGTGTGGACTGGCCTTGAACTTATAGTAATCTAGCTTCAGCCTCCCAAATAACTGAGATTACAGGTGCCTTGCCTGGATATACTTTTCTTCCCCCATTCCTCTATAAATCCTTTGATGAAAGTTTAATATCGCAGATATGCTGTGTATCTGTTTATGTAACATGGCCCTTTACAAAGCCATAAACCACTGTACAATCTAATACTCCAACCCCCAGAACCAATATTTGTCCCTTGAGGGTGTGACAACATCACTCTTTTTGAGAATCCATGATTGAGAGTATTAGCCACACCTCAAAATGAATGCCATTCAAATAACAAATTTGAAACAATCAGTGGACTAGGGTACATATGTACTACTCAATATTACAATGTGTTCTAAAGTCTTATAGTGCTCACTTTGGCAGCACATACACTAATGTCTTATACAAGTATTAACATTTTATAAGCCATGCATGGTGGCACACGCCTTTACTCCCAGCACTCGGGAGGCTGAAGTAGGAGAAGCGTTATGAGCTCAAGGCCGGTTTGGGCTACAACATGAGAGCAAAGCTTGCCTGAGCTACATAGTGCAACCCTGCCTCAAAATACTGTAGCCCAGAGCTTGGTTCAGTTGCTTAAGTACCTGCCAGGTAGGCGCAAGCTTGTGAGTTCAATCCCCAGTGCCACAAAAAAAAAAAAAAAAAAGCACTAACATTTCTGAATACTGCTATACATCTAACAAAAAGAGAAGATCATCATTAGTTTCTCCCAATATCTGGTGGTTATATATATATATATATATATATATATATATATATATATATATATATATAAAGCATCTAGGTGTTCAACAGAAACACTACATCATTTTTCTTTTTAAGAGACATGTAAAGTGCCTTTAACTTTGCTGCTCAGTCTGGCTGGACCTTAGGCTAGTAACATCAGAATTCCCTAGGAGCTGGTTAAAAAGCCAGAAGCACAAACTCCACATCAAACCTGCTGCAACAGAATCTGTAGCTCAGCAAGATCCCTACAACAAAGCCGGGCGTGGTGGCGCACGCCTTTAATCCCAGCACTCGGGAGGCTGAGGTAGGCGGAGCGTTGTGAGTTCGAGGCCAGCCTGGGCTACAACTCGAGCACAAGGCCAGCCTGAGCTACACAGTGCGACCCTGCCTCGAAAAACCAGGGCCGGGAGTTTGGCTCAGTGCCTTAAGCGCCTGCCCTGGCAGGCTCGAGGTTGTGAGTTCAATCCCCGGTGCCGCAAAAAAAAAAAAAAAAAAAAAAAAAAAAATCCCTACAACAAGCTGGGCGTGGTGGCGCACGCCCTTAATCCCAGCACTCAGGAGGTTGAGATAGGATGTTATGAGTGTGAGACCAGCCTAGGCTACAAAGTGAGTTCAAGGCCAGCCTGAACTGCATAGTGAGACCCTGTCTCAAAAAATAGGGTCAGGGATTTAACTCAGTTGCATAAGCACCTGCATGGCAGGTGCAAGGTTGTGAGTTCAATCCCCAGTACCAAAAAAGAAAAAAAAAATCCCTAGACAACTCCTCCTACACAAAGAAAAACTGTTTCAAAGGACAAATATAAAAATTCTCCCCTAATTCATCAGACCCCTTTATTTTTCACCAAGTAGATTTACTCATTAACCCACTAGAATGATAATACAGAAGCTATCAGAAATGTGAACTAGACAGAGATCATGTAAGATTTCTAAAAAAAAAAAAAAAAATACACACACATACACTAGAGGTGCAAAATGTGCAAATTTCTACCCTGGAGGTTATCTCTGAAAGAAATTTAGAAATGAACTCACTCTGCAACAGCAGGGATAGTAGGGCACAGGTGAACGGGTGTGCCAGGTGCCTTAGGCGCCCTCTTCAGAGGCAGTAGCAGCAACCCTTCACCAAAAGTGTGACTAGGAACGCTCTTCCAACATACAGTTTCCCATTAAAGGAAGGGAAAGACCTGACAGGAGCAAAGGAAATGGATAACAAGATGCTCCCTTTCCTTTATATTCCCGGCTACTCTTTCAAAAAATGGCTTAATCAGTAAAAGGTTCAGTTGGGTGTGGTGGCGCATCCCAGCACTCAGGAGGCTGAGGCAAAAGGACTGCTGCAAGTTTGAGGCCGGCCTGGGCTACATAGCAAGTTTAAGGTCAGCCTGAACTACAGAGCTAAACCCTGTCTCAAAAGAAAGTAAAAGGCTGCCTCCAAAACAGCACTCTGAGATCCAAAGCATTTTCCTGTGGTCTTCTTAAGGTTATGGTGGCAGTCAGCTAAAACTGTATCAGTTATTTATGAACAGGGAGCACAGCGTGGCCAAGGGTGAGTAGCAGAAGGGTCCTGGGGAATTCAGAGCCCTGGGAATAAGCTGACATCTCCGACTTGCACTTTGCTAATATCCTAGTGACCTGGTGGCAAATCCAGGCTCTGCAGTTCACCACCTGGGGGACCCTGAGCCAACTGCTCAATCCTCCTGAGCCTAGTTTCCTCATCTATAAAACAGAGATAATTATATCTGCCTCAAATGCTATTATAGAGCTAAATGAGCTCTTGCTAGTTAGCTCCTAAAAATAGTGTTTAATAAATCATAATTCCCAGTCCACCAATTCCTCCAGCCGTCAAATATTTTTTAGTCACTAAGTGTTTAAGGAAAGTGTTTTATCTCAAAGACAGTTCCAAATTAAAGGAACAGGAAGTGCTTTAATCAGAAATGACACGTGCTAGTTCTACTGAGACTCTCCACCAAAACTGAGATGATATGACGTTCTCTGAGTGTGTAAAAGATTACATCACCCTGTCAGTAGTCAGCAAAGAGCTGAATTCCCCTCTTAGCTGTGTTCATGTGCTCTCCTCATGAAAAACAATGGAAAGTCTACGAATTGGTTTTTAAAATGCTAAACTACCAAGAAACTTTAGTTCACAAGAAATCACAGTAACACACCTATGAATAAAATTCGTACTAGTTTTGAGGCAACTTCAAAAATGGCTAATTTAAGAAATACAAGAACCTTAGCATTCTTAGAAAACACCCCACTCCACATTCTGACGTCACCCAAGGCCGAGGTAACACTCAGATCCCAGTTGGTTAGAATTATCTGCCCCTCTCACCCTTCAGAGTTCCACATTAAGCCAAGAAAGTCAAAAGGTGAAGTTTGGCCTGGGTCTTTGTGATCTTCCAGTTCACCTAAGGGGAAGAAAATCAAGAGGCCACTAGATCAGTGTCAGCTAAGATCCAAAAGGTAACATTTTTAGGAGCAATTTATGGTTGGTCTCTGAGCAGTCAGAAAATCTTCCTTTTGGTAATGCTCTCAGAAGAGCTACAGGAGTCTGTAGGAGGAGTCCACTAAGGAAGGAGTTCATAGCTTCTGGGGAGGGTTTCTTTTGCTTTTTGAGAGCAGGACTTATTTTAGGACAAAGCATAAAGACAAGGCTTTACCTCCTTTTCCTCAGTAAGAAAGTCAGTGTCTGAGCATCTAAATTAAACTAACCATGGCCATGACCTCCCCAATGAGAAAGGTGCTTCCAAGCATTTAACACAAGATGAGTGTGCACTGACTCCACATGCTGATTTATCCCAGACTGACTCTGCTATCACCCAGTGCTTCTCATCTGTACCCTGCCCAAGTGGGTCTTCAGCCTAAGCAAAATGACTTTAGGCAGATGATGGAGGGCATAGTGAATCATACGTAGCATCCTGAAGCCAAGTAAAGACTTTAGCGTAATCTGCATGTTTAGATTTCTATGTAGCTGACCCCCTCCTCTGCCAGAGGGTGGTGAATTGAGTACTGAAATTTTTTCTCTTCTTTTTTTGTCAGAACAACCTACATCTAAGAGAAATTTTTTGAAAAAAATTTCCACTTAGCCAGATAATGTATTTCTTAAGATGCCAGATTCAAATTGAGGTTATATATATTACCCAGTACTTAAGATTTACATAATAAATGTCATCCTCCTTGGGACAATCCCTTCACCCACTAAAGCTAGCTCACGAATGCCTACAGAGAGAACCTCTAACCCATCCTATCTAGAAACATGCTTTTATGTAGGCAAAATCCCTTAAAATACTTTATTCAGACTATTATGAACCTGATGGTCCAGGCAAGTTACTGAATTTCAGGTTTTCCTCATTCATAAAATGGTCATTCATAAATTTTAATTTTATAAGCTGGACAGGGTGGCGCACACCTGTCATCCCAACACTTGAGAAGCTGAGGCAGGAGGATCACTGCAAATTCAAGGCCAGTCTGGGCTACATAGTGAGTTCAAAGCTTACCTGAGCTTCATAGGGAGACCCTGTCTCAAAAAAAAAAAAATCTAATGAATTTTAATTTTACAGGGGTAATACGAGAATTACTGAGAGCATACTATAAAATATTTCAATCCACACAGAAATATTTTGTCATAAAAACAGCTTTATGCCTACCCTTAGTGGCCTACCCTTTATGCCTACCCTTACCTCTAAACTCACACATCCAACCTCCTGGGAGAGTGCTTCAAGATATCAAAGCTCTACATCACTGAATTATTACATTAGATTCACGCTGCCTTTATCCCCCATCCAGGCCACCTCTTCTGTCGGCCTCCCCGTCTTTCTTGCCTTTAAGGCAAAATAACATGATTCATGCTACTGCCAAACTATAAAAACATCCCAGATTTTTCTTCCCAAAAAACCTGACTCCCCAGTATTTTGCCCCAAATGAATTATTATTACTGAAACCTAATACAGTGACTCTAAAGGAAATATGGGGAAGGGGGAAAAGAGCATGTAAGATACTTTTTCATAGCAAATATCAAATAAGAAAAGTATACCTTTGTGTCTGAAGAGTCAAGTCACATAAATACGTAAAAGCCAATCAGCTGTCTGCAGCTGTATTCGGCGGCAGTAAGCAGAGAGCGTGCGCGCCCGGCGCTCGGCGTCCTCCCGGGTCAGGCAAGGAGCGGCGCGGCGCCAGCACTGGCCGCGCGGGCTCGCGGCGCGGCGGGAGGAGCCCACCCCGGCCCGCGCCCCCTTTATAGCGCGGTCCCGAGAGCCGCGCCGGCCGCTCGGGCCGGGTGGGGGTAGGGGCGGGGCCGAGGGCGCCCGCTTGGCTGCGCACAGCGCGGTCATCCTCTCTCGAGCTGGGTGCGTGGGCACCGAGGAGGGCCGGAGGCGGCGGAGGGGGGCGCGGGGACGCGGGCTGTGGACTTTTTCCGCACCCTGGAAATTCCCGGGCCTAGAAGGTACGGACGGAGCCCGGACATTCCCCGCGGGGGCCGGCTGCAACACCCGGACTGGAACCGCGCGGAGGAATCAGAGCCAGCAGCTAGAAAAGTGTTGGCTTAAGACGCTTTCTCAACTGTCCCAGGGAACCCATAGCAAAAAATCAGTTTCCTCCTCATTTTTCTTACTTTGCTTTTTCTAACCTTTTAAGTGTGTGTGTGGCGGGGGGAAGAGGGGGTCCTTCCACACAAGGCTTTGTAAAAGCGGCAATCAAAAAGCAGTGTCACTCTTCCTTTGGTTGACAAACTCAAGGTCGAGCAATCTCAGAAAGCAGTGACCTTGACACTGTCTTTTGAATGTTACCGTTATGTATCTAAAATGTATCAATAAGATTAATTTTTTAAAGAAGCAGTGGTCTTGTAATACAAAGATCACTGTATTTTCACAGGCGTTGGGGTCGGGGTGGATTTATACAGGGAATGAACCATTGCCTAAAACTGAAACAATTTCTTCTATGACATTGAGTTTCGCTGTCAGTTCTTTTCCTTTTGGAACCCTGGATACTGTGATTTCTGCTGGGCTTTGTCTTTCGTTTTTTTCTAGTTCTCTTCCCCAGGTAGTGTTACAACCCAGTCTTGCAATTACACAGGAAAAGTCGGGTGTCTGGTTGTCCAATAGGAATAAGCATCTTCTAGAGCCACGCAGTCAGGTTCTTAAAACTCAATGGGCCTGATTTCTTAATTCAAAATATTAAAATTATATACAATGAATTATTTTCACATTAAAAAAAGTTAAGTGCATTTTGAAGACACAGATTAAAGTTGGCAAAGTGTTTCGTGCTTTGAGCTTCTGTGTCCCATAAACTTCTGCTCCCCACCAAAAAACCTTCAGCCACCACCTGTCCTTACCCCCAGGTTCCAGTAGCTGAGACTGTATCACTCAAAAAACAAACAAAACCAAACAAACAAAAAACAGGGACGGCGATTAAGCTCAGTGGCACGGCAACTGCCTGGCAAGCTTGAGGTCCTGAGTTTGATTCCCGGTACAAAAACAAAACAAAACAAAACAAAACTCTGAAATCTTACCTGCCCTGTGAGGGTTAAGGCATCCTGAGTTCACTGAAACTTTATTACAGAATAACTCCTTGGAAGAACAATTCTTAAAAGCATGAAGAATGAATATACTTGAAAAGAGGAGCTTCTAGCATCTCTGATTAATGGACTGGATTTTATCTAGAACCCACAAAAATAATGCTAAGAAACTGCTTTTCTGGAGGGTTGGGCAGTCTCATTTGTTCCCTTGGATGTTTAGTTCCTTGTACCTGTCAGCAATCACCATTTCCTTTAACAGGGTCTAGAAACAGACGGACTTCTGACATGTAACATAGGAATAATGGCTGACCGTATTTGTTCTTCTCAAGAACTCTGATTTATCAATCTGAAACTCAATACACGAACTCAGGAAGTGAGAGTCAGCATTATGATTGTTCAGAATAGTAAAATGGATCATACTGGGACACTAAAGATGTTATGTATCTACTAAAGAACGGTTACTCTTAATAGGGTAACACCTCTAAAATGTAATTTGCATAGAAGAGTCTTGATGTAATACCACCAAATCCGTTATTTTGGTTCTGGAATATGAAATTCACTAAATTATATATATATATATATATATATATATATATATTTTTTTTTTTTTTTTTTTTTTTTTTTGCGGCACCGGGGATTGAACTCACAACCTCGCACCTGCCAGACAGGCGCTTGAGCCACTGAGGCAAACTCCCGGCCCTGGTTTTTTGAAGCAGGGTCGCACTATGTAGCTCGGGCCGGCCTTGCGCTCGCGTTGTAGCCCAAGCTGGCCTCGAACTCACAACGCTCCTCCTACCTCAGCCTCCCGATACTAAATTATATTAATACTACCAGTATAAAATAAAAATCTATATTGTAATCCATAGAAATTATATATGAACCAGTTTTAATATTTTATTATATGCCTAAACATCCAACCATATAATGGCCAATTTATGCACTAGTAATATCATTAGAGAACTCTGAGGCAGACCTTTATAATTACAGTATTAAGACTACTTTACATAGAAAAATATACTGTATGTTAAATAAAAAGCAGAACCAATTTATATATTCTCTATAGCTACAATTTTTCCTCAGCATTTTGGTTCTAGGATCGTCTTCAAATAACAAAATCAGATGTTCCAAGCCTCTTATATAAAAGTGTGCAGTATTTGTATATAACGTATGCACATCCTCTGTATACTTTATCTCTACATTACTTATGCCTAATGCAATGCAAATGCTATGTAAATAGGTATTTATGTTGTATAGTGCATGACAAGAAAATTCTGTACAAGTTTAGTACAGATTTGATTTTTTCCCCAAATATTTTTATCTGAAGTTATACTAGTTGAATCCACAGATACAGATCCCAGAAATATGGAGGGCTGATGGTACATGTTTAAAAAATTTACAAGAAAAATATCAAAAATGCTAGTTCATTGCATTCATGATAAAATTATAGATTTTATCAACAGATTTTTTTTTTCTTTCAGGTTTTTTGGGGGAGTTGTTTTGTTTTGAGACAGGGTCTCACTGTGTAGTTTAGGCTGTCCTTAAACTTGCTTACATATTGGAGGCTGGCCTCGAACTCACAATGGTCCTCCTGCCTCAGCCTCCTGAGTGTTGGGATTACAGGGGTGCGTCCCCCCACACCCAGCCTCTTCAAGGTTTTATCACTTTTAAAATTTATGAAAATCTTTACAATAGGGAAAATAGATTCAAAACAAACTTTTTTAGCTGACATGCTAATATTCACAACTGTGTAGTGCTGGTCTACAATAAATTTTTCAGAAAAAATTATTATACATGTTTCAGACTTTGGATTTTTTAATTTTGGAGTATCTGTACATAGAGATTCTCGGTGACTGGCCTAAGTCTACACATAAAATTTGTTTCATATAACCCTTATTCACATAGACTGAAGGTGATTTCATACAAAACTTTTAGTGTGTCTGTGTTTTGTCTGTGACTTATCATGTAAGGTCAGGGATAGAATTTCCCAGTGGTGGTATCATGTCAGCTACAGAAAGTTTTGGACACACAAGCTTCACTATCACATGGTTTCTCATATGACAAACCCAAAAAATAAAGAACAAAATAAAAGGTAAATGGGAAATAGATTGATCTTTTGCAAAAGGGAAGGGGACCATGAGATGGAAGGTGGCGGGGAGGAGGGAATGAAGAAGAATTAAGTTCAGTACATGCACCAACTCCCAAGGAATATAGTCATTATGTAGTACAAACATGTACCAATTAAAATTTAATTTAAAAAAAAAAAACACACTCTTGCCATGGGGTAGTAAAACAAGTTGTGGATTTTGAAGCATTTCAGATTTTTCAGATGAGGGATCCTCAACGTATACGTAATTGTTATGAGAAAGATTTAGAGAGTATCTCAATCTCTATTAACTTCCACACCAGAGTGTAGAAAGACAAAAGAGGGAAGAAAGTGATGGAGACTTATCTCAAGAAACTATGTCATCAAATCTTTAGAACTTTACGTAACCAAATCAAAAAGTTAGGAAACTGGAAGAAGTAACAAGAAGTCAGTTACACAAACAAGCAGCACCTCTGCAGACCACTGGAGAGGAAGTGTTCTCTTTCTTCTTGAAATTCCCCAAGGAAAATGATTCCTCAGTCTCGTCCAG
Organism: Dasyprocta punctata; assembly: GCA_004363535.1. NCBI lineage: Eukaryota > Metazoa > Chordata > Mammalia > Rodentia > Dasyproctidae > Dasyprocta > Dasyprocta punctata. The sequence continues at coordinate 23,144 of RJWM01007454.1, read as the reverse complement.
CACTATTTCTTGAAAAATACCCCAAGTTCTCAAAATATAAAACCTCTTTACAAATTCCTAACAAGTTACAGCTGAAAAGGGGTATAGACTCCCATATACCTTAGTTCAAATCCAAACTCAAGTTATTCATCTATAAAATGAAGCTAGTATCACTTATGTTAATAGATCATAATCAAATTAAGGAAGACACTGGTAAAGCTCTTGAAACAAAAGACAGCGTTACTTTCCTGTTTCTATCCTCCCTCTTTGTCAGAGTTTTTCAAAGTACAGAATACCTCTACTATGTCAGAATCACTATTACAAAGGCTAACTCCATAACTCCTGGAGGCACAGACCTTAATTCTGCATTTTATCAAATATTACAAGCTTAAATGTTCATTACAGTTACTACTTTTGTCCTCTTTAGATTCACAAAACAGTGTTAAAAACTTTTCCCCATAAAAATACTAGATGATCCTCAAGGATAAGAAGAAAGATCTTAGGCACTCTGTTTTAAATTTAAAAAGCAAAATTCTTGGATCTAGTCCTCTTAGGGTACAAACTTTTCATACTTTAAGCATCCATCTTCATCTTTAAAACCTCCTCAGTTTCTTCACATATTCAATTAGGAACAACTAATTTTAGACTATAATCTATCACAGTTCAAAAGGAAGAGTACTTAATAAATGATCTCAGATTAACTAAACTGGTTTACAATTGACAAGATAAAATCAAATAAAATTGGCAAGTCAATTACTCTTAGTAGGAAAAGCATCTTATACTCCCAAGTATGAAAGAATGTATATACCTTATATGCATCAAGAAATAGCTGTCTATGGTTTTTATAGCTAATTATGTTAATTTCTAATTAGAGTCTAATTTCTAATTTTGATATGCATATCAAAATAACCAAAAATCAAATACTTGAAATTAGTGGAAAGAAAGGTCTATAACTTTATAACAGTATTCTTTACATAGAAGTCAATTCTTAAAACCCTCAAATTTCGGAACATAAAAATAAACTTTTATTTCTAGATTCCCTTTCAGTTCCAAAAGTGATTATTCTACAATACGTATTCATCACATAAAATTTAGCCCAATCAAGTAAGAAATAATCATTCACTCCAAATATCAATTCAAAACACAAATATTACACATACTGCTTTCATATTTCCCTTCTTCTTCTTTCCTAGATCAAAACAGAAAATTGTTAATATCCTCACTATAAAACTCTGACCAAACACATTGGTCTTTTCAAGTAATTCAGAAAAGGTAGATCAAGAGAAACCCCTGAGACGTGGTAGTCTTCACTGTGTTACAGGAGCCTCTGACCGTAAGTTCTAATTAACTCCCCAAAGGTGGACCACTTGTGCTGTTCACAAAGATGTGTTCAATTTCCTCTACCAGATAAGCCACAAACACCCTTCCATTTACATCAGAACATTTCTCTTACATTTTAGCACAGTAATCTCCACTCCCAAGAGAAGTTAGTTAAAATACACTCCTCGGCATCTTTGGTTACAAGGGGAATACAGTGTGTACGCTGTTAATACGATTCTACCATGGCTAAGATTGGAAAAAATCCTATAGGTAGATAAAAATGTAGCCTGTATTGACTAAGCTCCTTATAGGTCATTATTTAAAGTACAGATTTTTTTTTGAAATTTTGTACTTATTAATAGTAGCCACTTCACAATAGGGCCACCCACAAACTTTCAGTAATGCAGATCAGTTGGAAAGGTCACCAAATGTGAGTCCTCTGGTCTCTGCCAGGGCAGACTAGGTCTCCAAGGGACACACAAAAGACAAGAACATGTCTAGCTGGTTCTTCACAATAACTTCATCTGGATGCAGCTTGTGGGGTAAATAATGGGCCAGGGTCATCTCCCAGGCATCAACAAGATATACGCCGACCCCTGAGAACATCCTCCGAAGGATAGTGTCCAGTTGAAAGTTGTACCAGTCACTGTTGAAGAGGCTCACCTCAGGCCCCAGCTCTTGGGCATTGGCTGTTCTGATGACCACTATGGTCTTAGGGCTTCGATCCAAGAGCTGGACCACTGCTCTACGGATGTTCCTGAGCCGCCGGATGTACACTTCCCAGGGGAAGGTGCTGAAGTGAGACCATATGGCTATGGCAACTACTGTGTTCTTTCCTCCCACGATCCCATTCAGCTCATTCGCCACGTAACGGAGCTCACTGCTGAAGACAGTGGTGAAGCGGATAGGTGGACCGTGGCAGCGGTATTTGAGCAGGATGTTGTGCTTCTGGTCCACTGCAAGGAAGGGACCCACGTTCTTGGGACTACCTAGGTTAAACTCTACCAAATCTGAAACAAGAAAAACTCAATTTCATGAAGGCATTCAAACTAAGCACATACATTTTTAATATTTTTAAATGGCTCAAAGAATACTTTTTAAAATTAAATTACAACAAAATGTTATAATACAAATATAAAGGAAATACCTATTTCCCTGCTTAAATTACGATCGCATTATAAGTAAAACCATCGAGAGATTCTATACCTATGTCTCTACCTCAGAAAGAAAATAACTGTCTATTTAGCCAAAAAAACTTGGTGTTTGAATATTTGATGTTTTCTTTTCTTTTTTTTTTTTTTTTTTTGCAGCACCGGGGATCGAACTCTCAACCTTGCGCCTGCCAGACAGGCGTTTAAGCCACTGAGCCAAACTCCCAGCCCTAGTTTTTTGACACAGGGTCACATTATGTAGCTCAGACCAGCCTTGTGCTTGCATTGTAGCCCAAGCTGGCCTCGAACTCACAACGCTCCTCCTACCTCAGCCTCCTGAGTGCTGGGATCACGCCCGGCTTGAATATTTGGTATTTTCAAAGCAAACTGGCATTTACACTTTATTCTTCTAACAGATATATCTTTCAGGATGAGGGTCGTATCTTCTGTTTTATGAATACATACTAGTAACCAAATACCTCTTTTTGGAAATTCAGTCATTTGCAACAACACAGATGACTCTGGAGGACATTATGTGAAATGGAATAAACCACGCATAGACAGACAAGGACAGCATGATCTCATTTATATGTGGGATATAAAAAATTGAACACTTGTAGTAGCGAGTAAAAACCTCACCAGAAGCTAAGGAGCTTGGAGTGGGATGAAGAGAGAATGGGGAGATGCTGATCAAAGGATGGACAGCTTCAGTTAGGAGGATTAATTTTTTTGAGATCTACTGCACAGCATGGTGACTGTGGTTAACAGTAATGTATTACATATTTACATATTTCAAAGCTGCTAAAAAACTAATCTTAAATGTTCTCAATACAAATAAATAGTTGAAGTAATATATTTGGTAATTAGCTTGATATAATCATTCCACAATGTACACATATATCAAAGTATTACATTGTGCTTCATATATAATGTTATTAATTAAACTAAACTTTTTAAAAATACAGCAATCTAAATTATAATTCTAGCCGGGAGTTTGGCTCAGTGACTTAAGCGCCTGCCCTGGCAGGCGCGAGGCTGTGAGTTCAATCCCCGGTGCCACAAAAAAAAAAAAAAAAAAAAAAAAAAAAAAAAAAAAAAAAAAAAAAAAAAAATTATAATTCTAAAAAACAAACCAAATTTCTATCTTGGAGTAAGTGAAAGAAGCAATTCTTGTTTCCTTTAACTTTAAATTTTATCCTATGGTTGGAAAATCATATTAATCCCTACATAACTTCTGTTTCTATCATGAAAAATAACAAAAGCAACAGCACATTTAGAACTCCCTTCCCTTTCTCTCCCTTTATGTGTTTCAAGATCCAGTTCCTCCAAAATGTTCCAAAGAACCCAGGAACCAGTGGGACCTCTTTGTTATGCCTAAAAAATTCTGCATTCAACGTTTGAAATATGCCCACAGGCACGAAGAGGATCTGTCTCGTAACCCTAAGTGTTTCCAAAAGTGCCTTAGAGAAAAGAGTAAGTAAATGTTAGTAACACATTTCCTTCACCATTTCTAAGCACCTATTCAGTGACTACTACTGTAGGCACTACAAACCACAGGGAGGTCTCAGTCCTTGCCCTCAGGGAGCTTACCAATTCTGAAGAGGTTGGATCACACTGTAACTGTCTTGTATTCTTCAAGCAGGTTTCACTTTTTTCTTCATGTAATCCCAGACTTCTCTTCCAGATCTGCCTATCTAATTCATTACTACTTGGTATCCAGCCCTACCTAAACTGCACAAAAGCTCAAGCTACCGTTTTTTTTTTTTTCTTTCAATTAAGATCAAGAACCCACACAAGGCTTTATCAGATGAAAATATTTCTGTAAAGGGTCTGGTGGAAAACAACCAAAGCAGTCAATGTGATCACTGCCTTTAGTGGAAATACCAAACTACATCAGTAAGAAATTAGGAAGCAAGCAACTGCAGTCACCTGAAAGCCCTGCCTACTCAGCATCAAACCATGCCCAGCATCATGCCACACAGTTTCCTTTTTGATTTTAATTTGTTTTATCAAATAGAACTCAACTACATCCATTTCAATAATAAACAACCTGGAAATGGATTTCCCTTTTAGGATAATATCTACTTCTTCCTTTCCTTCTAAAAATAAAATTTGAAAGTAAGTTTATATAATAAGTAGGAGAGCTGATGAAAAACATCACAATTCACAGCAAACCATGAAGATTTACATTATGAAAAGCCCTGGCTGCACATAATAATAAAAAAAAAACAGTTCTCACAAACCTATCAGTTTCTTAGGATCTATCCCTCTTTACCTCATCCATACCACTTCCAGAAAAAGAAAGCCTATTATGAATAAGTGGTGGGCTCCAACCAGTGAGGTTTTGCTCTGTGTCTGGACAGTAGTCCCAGAGCCAAGCAGAGAAATCAAGAAGCTAACAACACTAGAACTTATCCAGACTCCCTCAGTAGGAGCCAGCTCTAGCTCAGAGTCACACCACCAGAAGGCCTAACAGATGGCTTTGCTACAAGGATGCATTAAAATAAACCACAGTAAGTTTGGCTACTTCCTTCCAATTTAATCTACTATAATCTGGAACTGAACCAACCAGAACTTGAAGAGAAACAAATGGAAATGTCCACTTCTATTGTGTAACCCAGTATATTAAAAGACACCTGCTCCACTGTCTCATCTCACAAAAGGAGAAATGATGTCCTGAGAAGTAAGTGACTTATCCAAAGTCACACAGTTAATCAGAGTTTCCACCACAACAGCAGTCCCACTATTTATCAGAAACTGTCACACACCTCTCCCAGGTTAGGATGCCCCATCAATCCTACCTAGAAAATAAATGCTTCCTCACAAGACGCCCTTTCCTCAGGCACCAGCATGAGTCTACTTACTTCAGATCTGATTTCATGCATATGGGAAATAATTATGAAAACAGTAAAGTACCAACCTGGAACAAACGCAGTGAGGTATTCAAACCACTGTCTGATTGTGGAGTCACCAAATAAATACACTATCTTTCTCTGCAAACATTCTGTAATGTTGTCAGGGTCATTAAACTGGCGCATCTTAAACTTTCTGGGCCTCCACTGGTCTTTATAATAATACCCAGAAGGAAAAGTTCCTGAGCCTTGAGACACTTCTAAGTTGTAAGTTTCTGTAAAGAAAAAGGGAAAAATAATATATCATAAAATTCTCCTCCAATAATAGTTAAAAGCATTCCAAGAAATACAATTATGTCCACATATTTGTTAGCTTGCTAGCACATGGGCAACCTTTCCTGTTGTCATATCTCAAAAATATCACAGGACCCCCACACAAAGATTCTTTTTTGCACAAAAAATGGCAAGATGCATGAAATAAGCATGAGGTATTGATAGACACAAGGAAAAAGGACACTCTGAGCATTCTGTCTTATTATGTATGTTTTTATCAAAGCCAAAAATAAAGAAAAGCAAAAACGAAGGAAATGTGTGGATATAAACATTTGTCCAGCACTGCCCCAAAACAGAATTGCTTTTCATTTAAACGCTCATGAGGCCAGTAACAAATTCCTATCTTGTACATATATAGCGATGTTCAGCTAACGTTTCTTAGGTCATTAAAAAGAAAATTTTAATCTCTGGGTCCTAAATTCAATTTTTAATTCAGAAAAACCACCATTGAGTTGGATATGGTGGTGCATATCTTAATCCCAACACTTTGAGAGTGTTGAGGTTGGAAGATCACAAGTGCAAGCCCAACCTGGGCAACTCAGACCATGTTTCACCATTTTAAAAGGGCTGGAGTAATAGCTCAGTGTGAAAGCCCTGGGTTCAATCCCCAGTGAGAGATAGACTGAGAGGGAGAGGGAGTAAAAAGGAGTCCATTCAATACTGAGAATGAACTAATGACATATGAAGGATTGCTGCACAATACAAAATGTTCAGAAGGACTTTATGTATAAGAAATGCTAAAAAAAAAAAAAAAAAAGCAATGTGTATTCGTCATTGTAGCCTAGCTACACATGATAACGCAAGCACCAAGACACCTTTCAGAGGGAGTCAACATCTTTCTGCCCCAACACCTCCTTTCAAAACTGACACTATGGAAACAATACATGCTTTAAAACAGATAGTAATGGCTAACATTTCTTGCAAGTTTACTCTGCAGCAGACACTATTCTACGCAACTAAACATATTATTTCATACGAACCTCACAATAACTCTTTAAAGGAGGTTTCTGCCTTTCAGAACAACTAAACAGCTTGACAAAGGTCACAGAGCTCAATTAATATACGAAAAAGCCTGAACATGACAAGCAGGTGAGCCGTGAAGCCCAGGTTCTTAACTACTGTGCTATACTATGTCTCAAACACAGATGTCACCCATTTCTTTTGACCTTTTCCTTGAAGGTGCATACTTAATCATTTCTAAAAATTATTCAAATCAATAATATTCAAGAAACCACCAATCATTTTATGTCATTTCCTCACATACCCCAAGGTTCAACCTTGATCACAATCCAATCATTGTCACCTGTTTAAACATAATTTGAAATGCTAATGCTTATATGACTCAGAAATTTAAATTTAAGTGAATGCTCAATTTGTGACTATTTTCAATCTATTTGACTTCTTCACATTTATCATATTACTCAAAATTATTTTGGATTTTTTCATTCTTTTCAAAGAAAAAAATGCCCGATTCGACAATACATTTTTTTTCTTTCTTTTTTTTTGCGGCACCAGGGATTGAACTCACAACCTTGCACCTGACAGACAGGCACTTAAGCCACTGAGCTAAACTCCCAGCCCTAGTTTTTTGAGGCAGGGTCGCACTGTGTAGCTCAGTTCGGCCTTGTGCTTGCGTTGTAGCCCAAGCCGGCCTCGAACTCACAGCGCTCCTCCTACCTCAGCCTCCCGAGGGCTGGAATTAAAGGCGTGCGCCACCACGCCCAGCTGACAGTACATTTCTGATCTTTCTCTTTACTAAAGATTGTACTGGAATTTGTTCATTCCCTTCAAATAAAAAATGTCCTATTTAACAGGTAGTACTGTATATATCTAATTTTTCTTTTCATAAACATCTGCTAATTCTTTGTAAGTTCATGACTTAAGTGGAAAAGTCAGCGTTTTTTAAGCTTAATTTTGGCTAATACTGTCATCAAAGAAAATGAGGGAGCAGAATATTTATCTGGCTTATTCAAAACCGATTTTTTGAGTAATCAGTCGCACACACACCAGCTGCTATCAGGGACACTTCCTGCAGGTAACCAGCTCGGGTCCAGGAAGCAGCAGCCAGCCCTGTCCCCATGTGCACACGAGCCACCATCTGGGATGCTTCCCGCTGGTAGCCAGCATGGGCTGGGAAAAGCAGCAGCCAGCCCCGCACCAGCGCACCCAATGACCACCATCAGATACCTGCAGCCAGCACTGACCAGGAGAACCAGCCAGTCATGCTTCAGAAAAATTGTAGCCAACGCAGGAAGTGCCTGGGACCCCACTACCTGGCAGTCCAGAAGAACCCTGGAAAATGTCAATATAAAGTAGCAAAATGCAGTCTCTGGCCTTCAACCCATGCAGAGCAAGTCCAGAAGATGTAAACATGGAAGAGACTAGGAGTTGCACACCTGAAGTTTCTGAAGTGATGGCAATTTAAGTAAAGAAACAACTTCATGAGGCTATAAAAGAAATTAAAACAGAAACACTATCTCAGGTAATGAAGAAATGAGAAACAAAAGAACTGCCAAGCATCTCTAAAGAAGACATAGATTTAAAAAATAGGGGCACATAAGAAAATGAGGGAAACCTTAAATGAACAATATAAGAAAGATTTCGAATGCATGAAACAGATTCAAAGAGATATCCAGGAAATTAAAAACTCCATTGAAAGGTGGCAAAACCACTTGAAAAAAACTGAAGATAAACTTTCAGACCTTGAAGACAGGTTTGCAGTTAGCAATCACGAAAGGAAAGATCCCTTAAAAATAACAAGAAACCAGGAAATAACAATTCAATGGCTACAAACGACACAAAGAAAAATAATTTAAGAATGATAGGTGTCAGCAAAAAAACAGAGGTCAACGTAAATGACATTAAAAGTCTATTTGCAGAAGTAATAGCAGAAAACTTCCCAAGCATGGGAAAAGGACCTCACATACAGATAAGTGAGGCATATAGAACTCCAGCTAGCCAAAACCAAAATAAATCTATACCCAGACAAATAATAATCATGATCCCAGAAATTCAGCACAAGAACAGAATATTAAAAGCTGTTAAAGAGCCGGGCGTGGTGGCACATGCCTTTAATCCCAGCACTCGGGAGGCTGAGGTAGGAGGAGCGTTGTGAGTTCAAGGCCCACTTGGGCTACAATGCGAGCACAAGGCCAGCCTGAGCTACATAGTGCGACCCTGCCTTGAAAAACTAGGGCCGGGAGTTTGGCTCAGTGGCATAAGTGCCTGCCTGGCAGGCGTGAAGCTGTGAGTTCGATCCCCAGTGCCGCAAAAAAAAAAAAAAAAAAAAAAAAAAAAAAAAAAAAAAAAAAAAAAAAAAAAAAAAAAAAAAAAAAAAAAAAAAAAAAAAAAAAGCTGTTGAAGAAAAGAAACAGATCACCTATAAAGGAAAACCCATCAGAATCATGACAGATTTCTCAACACAAACCATCAAATCAAGAAGAGATTGAAGTATTTCAAGTCCTGAAAGAAAACAACTCCCAACCCAGACTGATGTACCCTACAAAACTATCTTTCAAATTTAATGGAGAAACAAGATACTTCCATGACAAAGAACAAGTGAAGGAATTCATGCCCACCAAACCAATCCTACAAAGAATACTGAAGGACATTCTAGAGAGAGATAAAAATGACCACAGTTCCAGAAACAGTGGCAGAGGGGATCACTAAGTGGGGCAAGCAATTCAGTGGAAGAGAAAAGTAGGCAGCCAACGGCAGGAAAATAGTGAGGCAGAGACAAGTCAGTGCATGTTGGCCATAACCATTAATATAGGCGGCCTCAATTCACCAATAAAAAGAAACACAAGCAGAGTGGATCAGGAGACTCGAAAGGAAATTCATAGACTGAAAGTCAAAGGAGAGAAAACAATGCTCTATGTGACAGGGAATCAGAAAAAAGTAGGGGTACCTTGCCCATCAACTGCAGAATAGATAAAAACATATGGCATTTTTATACAATGGGAAGCTACTCAGCTAAAAAAAAAAAAAAAGATAACCTCGAGGCTCTTGTAGGTGAATAGATACAACTTTAGATCGTGCTCATAGGTGAAATGGTTCATAGTCACATGGGTGAACATCTTGTTGTCTCCCTAGTATAAAAAAATTAGAGTTAGTGGGATCCAAAATGCACAATAGATATTGTGAAAGGGGAGGAAATGTCTAAAAAGGGAAGGCAGTGGCCATTGTTAACCTATTATCTTGTTTTGAAGCTCTGTATTATTTTCATTGTTCTGTTTGGTTTTATTGTTTTGTTTTGTTTGATTTTATTATATCTAATGGCATGGTCAGTCATTTCAAAGATAACAAAATATATTATGATGGCCATTGTTGATCTCCTATTATCTTGTTTTAAAGTCCTGTAATTGCTTTTGTTGTTGTTGGGTGTTTTTTTTATTGGTTTTATTCTGTTCTGCTTTGTTTGATTTTATTAAATGTGATGGCATGGGCAGCTATTTTGAAGATAACAAGATGCATTACAGTAGCCACTGTTGATTTCCTTTTATCTTGTTTTGAAGTCCTATATCACATTCATTGTTTTGTTTTGATTGACTCTATTCTGTTTTATTTCTTTGCTTTTATTCTCTTCAAAATAGAAAAAAAAATTTTTTTTCCTCCCGAGTGCACTATAATACTAGTTATTTGGGACACTGAGGTAGGATGATTGCTTTAGTCCCAGAATTCAATAACAGCTTGGGAACACTGCCAGACACCATCTCAAAAAAAATTTCTCAACATGTTATCAGATGCAGCTTTACTACCTGCACCTCGCCCAAAGTGCACGTGTATTAATACATCAAAGTTGCATAGCTACAGAGATACACAGAAGACACCTGGGCCCACAAAAAGCATTGGCTAAGATGAGAATTAAACTTGATTTTGAAAATACAATTTTACCATAGCTAATTTGGCAGACTTGGCTATTTTGTGTCAAGTATATATTAAAAATAAAAGTATACACCATCACGCAGAAACAATTACTATTTCCATTCAAATATTAATTATTCTTACTACCCCAGTTACCTCAAGCAAAGCAATTACTGAACCTGACTTTGATTCTTTAAACCTGCCCTGTGCTACACTACAGTATTATGTGAGCTGACATGCACATACCTCTGCTGCCCTCTTACACTCAGTCAGGACAAAGGTATTTTCCAACTTAAATGATTTCAAACAATTTGAAGTTGCCTTAAAATTAAAAGTCAGTGTTTCTGGAAATACAAAGCATTTTCACAAAAGATAAATAAGAGGGGGCCAGGGATATAGCTCAGTGGCGCACTGCCTACCAAGTCTGAGGTCCTGAGTTCAATTCCCGGTACTCAAAAATAAGATACTAAAGTCTCTTAAAATGATAGTATAACATCTAATGTAACACTCACGTGGAATAAAAATTGAAACAAAAAATGTTATTAGTCAAATTTATGATGTTCTTGAATTATTTCTGGTAAAGAGAAAAGTTAATACAGAGGTGATTGTAAAGACAGATCCAATGATCTTTGTGCAAAGTGAGAAGGTACACTTTGGATTATCACAAGTATTGTCCCAAATTCTCTAAAATCTCTTGGCTTCTCTTTAAAACCTGCAGCTGCGTTTTCCTCCAAAGGGTGTCATGACATGTCATTCACTTGGCATGAGGGCATCTGGGCCAAAACTGGGAGAAAATAGCGGGGAAAGGAAGAGAGATAAATTTCCCTAAACTACCTATAAAGAACTAGATGATGGGATACAGTGTAAATAAAGGGTCAAAGTTTGGGTACCATCTCAGTATAATAAGCTCCCCCATAATGCATGAGCCCAAGTTTCCAAGAATGTTCAAATTCATAAAGGCCCTTAAGTCATTCAGCTATGATAATCTGAGGACCACAGTACAGATGCTCATGAAAATTCACCAGTAGTTCTGACACTGGAACAGCCTGTTAAAATCAGACACCTGGCCTGGATAAGCTAGTCTACTCTACTGAAAAAGTACATTTCTTAGCCAGGTGTGGTACTACAAGTCTGTAATCCCAGTACTTGGAAGGCTGAGGTAAGAGGATCACAAATTCAACCCTAGGGCAACTTTGCAAGACTCCATCTCGAAATAAAAACTAAGAAAAAGGGGCTAGGGACGGAACTCAGTGCAAAACGCCCTGGGTTCAATCTAAAGTATAGGGAAAAAAAACTGTGTTTCTTCATTTTTAACTGAAATCATACCCACATGTGGTAGTACCATAGGCAGTCTGGAGCAATATACTGGCATAAAATAATTTTATTTCAGAGGAAAATTAATTAGCTGATATATGAATAAAAATTTCATATGAAAAAGAACTTCAAAATATAGGATTCATAAATAAAATACATGTGTAAAGATTATGAACTGAATTTACCAATAAAATCTAATGTAAAAAAGTTTTTAAAAAAAATTTTTAAATGATTATGAACTGTTCTAATGCTAGGGAAAAAAAACACAAGAGCCTACAACACCCTGTAGTGTCAGAAAGTAAGGAAGCGCTCAGTAAAAAGGAAGCGAGCACATCAAACAGGTACAGAAACCAAACTAAAAAATATCTCCAACCGCTACATCTGAAACAATTGGAGCAGAAAAAAAGTGATTGACTTGAGCAGGATTGTAACACAAGATGAGTTTGTATGAAACAAATGTGGGGAAAAAAATAACTTCTCTGTCTTGTGTGTTCTCTTTTCTTTTTATTTTCGCTTGTCTGCATTAGGGATCAAACCCAGAGTTCTGTATGTGCTAGACAAGTGCTGACAAGTGCTGAACTGAGCTATTCCCTCAGCCCCAGTACAGCTGTTCTTTATGAAAACAATCCCACCTAACAAATGTTGAAAGAATGAGAGATACATTAAGTCATCATAATTCCACAGAAACTATTGCTGCAGACAACAGCCAATCAATGCTAAAATTAATAAGTGAGCCGGGCATGGTGGCGCACGCCTTTAATCCCAGCACTCGGGAGGCTGAGGTAGGAGGAGCGTTGTGAGTTTGAGGCCCGCTTGGGCTACAATGCGAGTGTAAGGCTGGCCTGAGCTACATAGTGCGACCCTGCCTCAAAAAACTAGGGCCGGGAGTTTGGCTTAGTGGCGTAAGCGCCTATCTGGCAGGTGTGAACCTGTGAGTTCGATCCCCGGTGCCGCAAAAAAAATAAAAATAAAAATAAAAAATAAATAAAATTAATAAGTGAGACTTAAGCAAAAACAGAATGTTTGTATGAAGAATAAAACCTTATTTGGGGGTCTTGGAGTGCCCTCTGCTGGTTACTATAGTGAACTTCAATGAAGTTCTGCCAACCATGCTTCTTGGACTAAACGTAAATCAACTGCCTTTTTTTCTTTCCAATTACCTACCTGTGGCAAAGTGGTTTTCCCATTCAAAGTCTGGCTATTCGGTTCCTCCTGATTCAAAGTTATTTTCTTCCTGTAAAAATCTAAATACCTCACTAGTTACTGAATCTATCTCTGCTCTCACCAGAATAGTACATCACAAACTCACACCATTTCCTGGCTTGTCTCTACAGTCCATCAGGTGCCAGTAAACCATGAAAGCTCCACTCATTAACCATTCCACAGGGCACCCAGCAGAAGCTGGGCAAGCCAGGCAGGGCCATGGGGGAAGGGGTAGCATCAGTAGAGGGGTGGGGCCTCTGATGGATAGGAGGCTATTCAGACTGCAGAACCTCTGAGGTCACCTTGGTCATGGGCCTAAGACCCAGAAAGAAAAAATATTTCCATTAATGATGTTTCATATATGTAGCCTATAAAATTAGTGATTTGTCTAATTTAGGGTAAATCAACTACAGCTCTTCATCAGGAAAATACTGAGAATTTTTGGCATATGACAGTGGACACTACAGATAAAACTGGCTATACCCTGCCTGCATACAGACCACAGATAAATTTTACTTAGTCCATAGCATATTTTTAAATTTTTGAATTAGATGCCAGTGTTTTATTTTTGTTTTGTTTTTCGGTTTTCTGAAACAGAGTCTCGCTATGTGATTGAGGCTGCCTTTGAAATCACTGTATAGCCTAGGTTAGCCTCAAATTTGCACTAGTCCTGCCTCAGTCTCCCAAGTACTGGGATTACAAGTGTGGGTCATCATACTCACACGGATGTCAATGTTTTAAATTCTGTAAATATCACATTTAAAAATTAAGTGTTCTGGTTTTTCATTGACAAATAAATGTAACAGATCTGGCTGCACTGAGTTTATTTCTATGTGGTAACAAAGTGACAAGAACTGAGGAGAACCTGCCTCAATGAGGTAGCACTTTCTCTTTAATTCCTTCCCCACAACTCACAAAAGGTGTGGATATGGCTAATACCTAGCTCGCTTGGTCCATGTATATTATACACCCAGCCCCTGTGGAAAAGAGTTTACAACATCTGCTGTGTGGGATCCTATTAATCTGTCTTCAATGATTAAAGAAGCTTGGCCATTATCTGCATATATCTCAATATTCATCCTTCTATAAATCACTACAGCTGATTATATTACAAAAACATAACACACTTACTCTGCCGAATTTCATTCTGTTACTACTAGTATACTATATCAATGGATCAGAATCACCTGGAAAGTTAGAGCACAGACTATTGAGGGCCACCAGCCAGAATTTATGATGCAGTACTCTGAGGTAGGACCTGAGAATGTGCAATTCTGGCAAATGCCTGGCAATGCTGATGCTGATACACACTGTTACAGCTAGTGCCTAGGTGTCCCCCACAGCCTCATGCAGTCATAGGTGGGGCTTCTCGGAGCTGGCTGGGTCGAAGGTGTGTGATGTTGGGATTAAGAGCACCCCAACCTGGTTGGAATGTAAGGCACGGAAAGAGGGCTGCTGCCGCCACTTGCAGCTGCTGCTGCTGCTGTTTCTGCTGTTTGTTGTCTGCTGCCTCCTGCCTGTTGTGTAATGCCACTGTGCTATGTGCCATTTTGCCTCGGAGCCACCCAATTATGGACTGAAACTTCTGCAAACTATGAACCAAAATCAATCTTTCCTTTTCTCCTTTAACTTTAGATGTTGGGCATTTTGTCTCAGCAACAAAAAGCTAAGACACACACTTTGAGAAGAGCTGTTATTCATCAACTCAGTGATGAACATATGCAAGTGTGTACTTGTGTGTATGCGTGCGTATGGGTGTGCTGGGAATTAAAGCAAGGGCCTTGGACATGCGAGGCAGGCACTCAACTGCTGAATTATATCTTCAGTCCCTACTTGTTTTTGATTTGAAAATTTTGCGCCATCCTTTTATGTACATTTCTGGTGCTAGAGCAGCAATGTCCAACAACACTTTCTGCAATCATGGATATGTTCTCTACACAATACTGTCCAACATGAAGAAAAGCTGTTGAGTATTGTGACTGAGGAACTGAATTTTTAATTTTAATTAATTATAATTTAATCACATGAGTGGCTCCCATATTGGACAGCACAGCTATAAAGCCCCTTAAGAAGCCAATCCTGGGGCAGTGAGGAGGGTGTGACAGGAAAAAGACAACCTTTACCTGTGCATAAATAGCAAAACCCAGAATTAAGCATGTGAGCACCAGCTAACTTTCGAACATCAGCTTTAAATATTTTGAATTGTGAGCAGAATTATGCATGTCGAAGGAAAAAATGGATTCGGTAATGTCAGTGAAATGAAAGAACCTCAACCCACTTAGCAAAAAAACAACAAATCATCGATCTCATTCCCTTTTTTACCTTTTATTCTGCTGGGAATCACAGTCACCCAATCAGGTCCACTGGAGTTGATGGGCATTTTAATATTGACACCACTTTAAGAGGAATAAAAAAAAAAGCATAAGCTTAGATTCAAGGACATTTATTTTCAGTCATGCATCTTTGTCTGCAAATGAAAAAATGCACATGATTCCACAGAGCATTATTACGATAAAATATACTTTAAGTTGTAAGCCAACACAATCAATAACTAATAAACCAGGTGTGTTGTAGTAAGTAGGTTACATAGATATGTATACTGAAGAGGAATGAAATAGTCTCTTAAGTTTTTACTTCACTGTATACTGCTTACCTGTATCTAGAGTATAAAATCCAAAATGACTAATTCTGCTTTGAATTACTTCTCTTGAACTTTGAGAATGGCTCATACTGAGAGGAATATCTAGTTTTCAGGCTGCAAGTCTGTGTAGCATTATATCATATATTATATTCCTTAGGCTTTCTCCAGATCTGAGTCGTATTGGGGACACCTGTCCCCAGATACACACATAGGCAGTGCTTGTCTCATCATTACTGACTCTTCAATGACTATTCCCCTTACTAAAACATGCGATGTTCAACAATATGGATGGTGTGTCATTCACCTTTGTACCTTTTTAAGCATTTAACACATGTGCTAGACTACTATCTATGCTCACTAAAATTTTTTGAACAGCTGCATGAAAAACTGAGGGAAGCCAGGCATGGTGGTACTCACCTATAATCCCAGTATTCAGGAGGCTGAGGCAGGAGGATCACTGCAAGTTTCAGGCCAGCCTAGGCTACATAGTGAGTTCTAGGCCAGCCTGAACTGCACAGTGAAACCCTGTCTCAAAAAGACAAAAAAAAAAAAAAAAAAAAAAAAAAAAAAAAAAAAAAAAAAAAAAAAAAAAAAAAAAAAAAAAAAAAAAAAAAAAAAAAAAAAAAAAAAAGAAAGAAAGAAAAGAAAAAAGAAAAACTGAAGGAAAGTAAAAGTAAGAATACTAAAAACCAGTGCAACTATTCCAGAAACCAAGTCACAAGAACTACCGTTCTTATATTTAAATCAAAATCTAATAGCTAGCAAAGGAAATTTAAAAATGGAAGATGTATTTTTACAAGTACCAACTCCACTCAAGGAATGTAAACATTACATACTTCAAACATGTACTCATAAAATTTAAACTAGTAACTACACAGAATGGCACACATGTAGAATCACAGCTGCTCAGGGAGCTATAGTAAGAGGACTCCAAGTTCAAGACAAGAGTGGACCATTTAGGAACACACTGTCTCAAAAAAAAATTAGGGGCCGGGAGTTTGGCTCAGTACCTTAAGTGCCTGCCCTGGCAGGCACGAGGTTGTGAGTTCAATCCCCGGTGCCACAAAAAAAAAAACAACAAAACAAAAAAAACTTAGGAGTGTAGCTCAGTGGTAGAGTGTTTGCCTAGTATGCCCAAGGCTCTGGGTTCAATCCCTAGTACTGAAACAATAACAAAACAAAATAAAAAAAGTTTAATTTTCTAAACTCTTGATATAGGAATAAACAGTCATGATTTTATTTCATCAATTTCAGAAAAGATGTTTCTGTTTCAAAAATATTTAAGCTTCTACTATACTCCAGGTACTGTACTAGATGCCAAGACTATCATAGGAAACAGAACAGAGAGTATCTCCTCCCTCATGGAACTGACATTCTAATGATGGAGAGGCAAAAAGCAAGTAATAAAAGATGTACCTAGGGCTGGCCACACTAGAGAATAACAGAATGGTCTATCTTCCATAAGTGACATATAAGAAAGAACATGACTTTTAAGAGAACACATATAAAATACTTTCAGGAGTATAATTTTCCTATAAAAAATATCTGTAGGAAAATTTCCTATAGAATTTCACTATAAAATATTTAATCTGAATCCGGTCATGTGGAAAAATTAAAAAATAAAGCAATATTAAAATTGTTCATATCATGAAAACCAAAATATGTTTTAAAGAAACTTCTAAATTAAAGAAATAGCTAAATACATTGTGATCATAGGATAGATTAGCTAAAATAGAGAAGTATTCTTACTGGGACAACTGGAAAATCTTGAAGATGAACTGAATATTAGCTAGTAATACACGATCAGTGTTAAATGTCCCAAATGTGACCATTGTGGTATGACCATGATGGAGATGCATACTTATAAGGTGCAGTGCCATGACGATCGCAACTTACTCTTAAATGGTCCAGACGGAAAACTTAAGACACAGACACATACATACACATTACAGAAAGATAAAGCAAATCTGACAAAACATTAACAATAGTGACTCTAGGAAAAATGTTTTTGGGTGGCACTGTTACACAGGGGGTTCCTTGTTTTTTGTTTGTTGCTTTCTGTTCTTTTGTTTATGGTGCTGGAGGCTGAATACAGGGCCTTCATGATGAATTACATCTCCGTCCTTTTATTTTGAAACAAGGTTTTATTAAGTTAAACTGCCCAGCTAGGCTCAAATGTTTAATCCTCCTGTCTTAGCATCCCAAAGTGCTAGGATTGCAAGAGTATGCTGCTTCATCTAACTGTGAAGTGTTTTTCTTTTCTAATACAAAGTTAGAAAAACAAAAGTACAATCATGCTACAAAAAAAAAAAAAAAAAACAAGCGAAGCTCGGTGTGGTGGCATACTTCTGTATCCCAGCGCTCAGGAGGCTAAGGCAGGAGGATCACTGTGAGTTCAAAGCCAGCCTGGGTGATATAGTGAAACCCAGTCTCAAAAAACAAATTAGTAAAAATAAAAGGGAAATTTTCAGATGATAAGCTCATTCTTTCAAAAGGCCTTTTCTTATACTAATATAGGATCTTTTAAGCAAAGTACTATATTGTTATCCTTTCTATGCTAAACACTTTTTTCCTTATAGATAAAAAACAAAAATTATATACCACCTTAATTGTCCACCTGTCATTTAGGGAAACAAATACTAAGGCAAATTATACTTCTTAATTCTTTCTAACTTCGACAAGGCTACGATCCACCAAAGAAGAGATAAAAAGTTGTATCGGTTCAACATTCAGGCCCTCAGCTTGAAACAGTACATCCACAGATCCCTCAAGAGATCAATTTTAATCTATCTCCTTTTCTTTTCAAAGAGGCTGGAATAATATTCCAAGCAGAGTGAGAGAACACTCTCAAGAGGGACAGACGCAGAAAGATCACTGACAGTTCAAGGCTATCCTGGACTACATAGGGGGATCAAGGCCGCCCTGAACTAGAAAGCAAGACCATGTATCAAGAAACAAACAAAAAAAAATATATTATTTTTTATTAAAAAGTTAAAAGAAAAAGTGTTCAAATAATTGTACCTTTCACCATGTAGCTTCTATAAGTTTATTTCTTTAAAAAAGATTATTTTTAACTCACACACAGTAATTGTACATTCTTATGACATGTAACATGTCTTTTCAATACAGACTGTGTTAAATGTACAATAACTGGAATAGGGTAATTGACATTATCTCGGGCATTTATCATTTAGGGTGTAGGAAACATTCAAAATTCTTTCTACTAGTTATTTCAAAATACTCAATTAAAATCAACAGTTACCCTACTGTGCTACAGAACATTAAAAGTTATTCCTCCAATCCAATGTAACTTTTTACTTCAGAACCATATGGAATATTGAAGAAAACACAATTTTCAATTTGTAATGATTCCACACATTCCATTTCCCCATTAGTCCATATACTGATCATTATAACTGTCTTAGTTGCTCTTCTCATTGATGAGACAAAATATTTGACACCCACAAGTTAAAGGAGGAAAGGCTTATTTAGCTCACAGTTTGCAGAAGTTTCAGTTCATAATCAGCGATAGGGTAGCTTTGCAGAGAACAGTTCAAGGCAGGCAAAAGGTAGCAAAACAACAAATGACCTTTACAGCATCTTTCTACCCCTTTTATCTTATCCAGACTAGTTAGAGCAAGTAGCACTCACACCTTTAATTCTAGTACCGTTGAGACTAGCACTGCACCATGAACCAATCCCAGTGTCTCATGCTATAGATTCACCCAGCTCTGAAAAAGCCCCACCTACGACTGCATGAGGCTTTGGGCCATGTTATAACACAAGTCATAACATTCTGCCCCTGGCCCCACAAAGACTCATGCATAACCCCTTATGCAAAAGGCATTTAGTCCATTTCTAAGTGTTGCAAAAGTCCTAACAGTTTCAGCATTGCTGAAAAGTCCAAGACCAAAGTCTCCTCCAAGATTTAAAGCAAACTCTTAGCTGCAAGTCTCTGTACAGATGAAAAGAAAGTTAAACACTTTCAATAATGAATGGCACAAGATAGACATTTCCAGCCCAAAAGTTATAAACAGGCAAATAACAAGGAATGGGGACAAACCAAGTCCAAAATCCAGCAGGGAAAACATTAAGTTTTATAGTTTCATGTGCAGCATCTGAGGTAATCTGTAGCAAGATGTAAACTCCAAGGGGCTTGGGTGGCTTTGCCCCTGCAGCACTTCCAGTGATTGTAGCTCCCATGGCTTCTCTCTTGCACTGGCTCTGTTCCCTCCTTGCAGTTTTCCTCAGACAATTCACATTCCTGCTTTTTCCAGACTTCTGGGGTCTCCAATGCACCTTCAGTTTCACATGCACAGCTTCACACATTGTACTCTCAGGGGCACACTGGCTGACCTCCCAGACCTTCTTCTGAAATCCAGGTGGAAACCTTCCTGACTCCACAACTCTTCCATTCTGCATGCACCTAAAACCCACATGAATGATGCCAAGGTCTGCCACAAACATGAGCAGTAGCCAGGCTTCCTTCTCTCTTCACTATAGGGGTCCAGGGCCTATGAACCAAATCCCAACAAACAACTTCCCTAGGTCACTGCCATTCTGGAACACGGTGCTCTGGGACTCTCTTCTCAAAGCAAAGTCTTTCACTTTTGCAGTTTTGAGGCTGCAAAGGGTAGAGCCCTGCTGCTTCTTGTGATGCCTTCAGGCCATCTTTTCTATTCTCCTCTTCCACCTCAGCAATCAGAATCTCCTCTGCTCTAGCTTTGCAGTCCACAGCTTTACTAGAGTTTCCTTTCTGGCCAAACTCAAAACATTTTAAATCATTCTGCTGGGCTCTTTGCTCTTGATTTTCAACATACATTTGGCTAAAAGCACCCAACAACAGTCATGCCACTTCCCCAACATTCAACTGCCATGAAATTTCTTCTGCCAAATTAATTAGTCTACCACCCTTAATCCTAACCTCAGGCAAAGTCTCTGGACACAAGCAAAATGCAGACAAACTTTCTGCCAAGGTATAATACACATTGTATAGAGTTCAACAGTCAATGCAGTACTTCCCAGCAGAAACTTCTGAGCATGGTCTTTACCAACAGAATTTCTACCAGCCTTCCAGTCTTCTGAGATTTGACCAAGATGTCAAGTACCACATAAGGTGTTCCAACTCTTCTTTTTCAGCAGGCACCTCAAAATCTTTCCTAACTCTTCCCCTTCCCACAAGCCAGTTCCAAAGGGTCCTAAACCACAGAGTCAGGTACTGTCATAGCAAGGATACCACTTCTTTGGTACCAAATTCTGTCTTAGCTACTCTCCTCATTGCTGAGACAAACTACCCAATACCCACAAATTAAAGGGGAAAGGTTTATTTAACTCACAATTTGTAGAGGTTTTAGTCCTTAATTGGCTGTCTCCAAGGTATGGTGCTTTGCAGAGGAGAACAGTTCAGGGTGGGCAGAAGGTAGCAAAACAATAAGGGACTTTAACCGCATCTTTCTATTCCTTTTATCATATCCAGACTACTTAAAGCATGTAGCACTCACATCCTTAATCCTAGTGCCCTTGAGTCTAGCATTGCACCATGAATCAATCCCAGCATCACACACTCTAGATCCACCCAGCTCTGAAAAAGCCCCACCTATAACTGCATGAGGTTTTGGGAGGACATCTAGACACAAGTCATAACAATGCTGAAAATGTTTTGTGCTTACATTCAAAATAGGAATTTGTAGCCGGGCGTGGTGGCGCACGCCTTTAATCCCAGCACTCGGGAGGCTGAGGTAGGCGGAGCGTTGTGGGTTCAAGGCCAGCTTGGGCTACAACGCCAGCACAAGGCCGGCCTGAGCTACATAGTGCGACCCTGCCTCAAAAAAACCTGGGCCGGGAGTTTGGCTCAGTGCCTTAAGCGCCTGTCTGGCAGGTGCGAGGTTGTGAGTTCAATCCCCGGTGCCGCAAAAAAAAAAAAAAAAAAAAAATAGGAATTTGTGCAACAACGCAATTTCAACAAGTATTAACTTTAAAAAAATACAGTTTTCTGTGGTATACCTGGCTTTCTGTGTTGAAGTCAACCCAGTTAATAATGCCACATTCAGTCTTTTTTCCTAACAATAATTGTGCATACAATTTAAAACTGATATTATATCACTTTAAAAATAATTTTAAGTTTCACACAAGCTACAGCACAAGCCTGACTATCAAAGCTCTAACAGCTCTGTTCTTGGATAATGCTTTCATGTTTATTAGGACAAATTCGCTGTGCATAATGATTACATTCATTATGGGTCATTGGTACATGCACACAATACATCTTAATTCTTTTCATTTTTCCTTTCCCTCCCATCCCTCCTCTCTCCATCTCTAGTTCCCTTTCCCATTTTAGTGAATAAGTAATCTTGCCTATAGTCATAAATACTGTCGGTAGTTCTGAAGTAAAACAAATAACAGGTTAACACAAACCATCAGGTCAAGAAGAGCTTGGAGTGAAGTATTCCAAGCCCTGAAAAAAATAACTTCTAACCCAGATTGATATACCCTGCAAAATTAAGTCAAAATCAATGGAGAAACAAGATACTTCCACGACAAAGAACAACTAAAGGAATTTATGACAACCAAGCCAACCGTACAAAGAATACTGAAGGACATTCTAGAGAGAGATGAAAAAGTCCACAGCTCCAGAAACAGCGGCAGAGGGATAGCACCAAGTGGGACAGCCAAACAAATAATCCATCATTGGGATTTGAGCCCAGTATTGCTTTCAATGAGCTGTTTAGTTTAATCTTATTCTACCTCGACCTGCTTAACTTTATTATATATGATGACAAAGACAGCTATTTTAAAGATAACAACATATATTAGGGTAGTCTTTATTGATATTCAACCACCTTGTTTTGAAACCTGGTATTGCTTTCACTGTTCTGTTTTGAGGGATTTTAACCTATTTTGGTTTGTTTGATTGCATTATAACAGACGATATAGGCAACTGCCTAGAAGATAATACAAGGCATTACAGAAATCAACGTTGCATTACTATATATTGCTTCCATTGTTTTATTTGTTATTGGCTTTACTCAGTACTATTTTGTTCGATTATATTAGGCCCGATGGTAAGGGCAATTACTTTGAAGACTATAAGAGGTATTACAAGGGGATAGGAGGAAGGAAGGAAGGGAAAAGGAAAAAGACAAAGAGTTATGTGAGGGTATACATAAGATGGTTGAAAAGTCTATACTACTAAATGCATTAATTGGTGAGAGAGAACAGTTGATACTCATATGATTAGATCAATTTTACATGTCTATATCTGTCAATCTGAGCAACCCCCTTGAAGGTAACAATATACAATGTTACAACCACTGTAAAATTACAATCATCTCAGTTTGTAAACCTATAATGTTACAGTATCAGATATGTTGTTGTTTGTTGATCCCTTTAGCTTTTTGTTTCTCTTTTCTGTGACCATTCTTTTATTCTTTATTGGTTTTATTCTGAACTATTTTGTTTGATTATATCAGGCCTGATGATATGGGCAGT
>RJWM01007453.1:0-78054 GCA_004363535.1 Dasyprocta punctata | reverse complement strand
ATGGGTCAATGTGAATATAGATTCCTGCACACCATGATGGCCTTGTCCCCCATGTGATGCAAGCAATTGAAAATCATGTTTTAGGGAAAAACAGCAGAGTTATAGTCCTTGACTAACTTTTAAATATTTTGAAATACAAATCCTTCAACCCAACAAAAATGAAATCAGCCAGAATTAAAACCTATACTACAAAACGAAGACCTAGGAGAAACAACAAACAGTAGAAACAGGTTTATGTGGCTTCAGACATTGGAATTTTTAGACACAGACTTTAAAATAACTGTTCTTATTAATAATAAGGTGGATGAGGACACATGGTCATAATTTTAGCTTTCTGTTGGATGGCACTTGGCAGTAGCATTCACCATATTTTTGACCATACCTTATAAAGACACTCAGGAAAGAAGACTTCCAGAACTGTTCCAGAAAGTGTAAGAATGATGGGATATGTGCATTTGATTTGAGGGAAGAATTTTGTGGGGGATTCACAGCCATGTGTGTTTTACTCTAATAAATTTAAAAAGTGTACACATTCACTGTATTTGCTGATCACATCATGTATACAACTAAAATTATTGTATATTAAGGAGGTCTTTTTGTAGCAATATTGCAGGGTGAGCCGAAAAAAAAAATAATGACCATATTTGATTTTCAGGCTCTAACAAACTGCTTTGTTTTAAGCCAATTCTTCCCCATTCCTTCTAGATTATAAAAAGAATCAGATTTTTTCTCTTACATTGTATCTGAATGGTTTTCAAAAACAAACAAACTCTAAAGTACCAGAGAAGGCTAAACATAAGAAGATTCAGGGAATATGTTTTATAAGCTTAGTTAGTATTAAATTCAGAGTCAGATTTGGAGGGAGAAGAGAGATGTTTCCTGTTATCCTAAACTACTACAATGAGAAGTTTCAACAAAAATCTTTATAAATCCATGTTGCACCTTACAGTTACATTTTTAAAATATAAAGAAATAAAGAAAAGAGAAACTGTGCTATTCATATCTGTGGATGCAGTCGGCTGACCACTAAAGGCTGAACACTAAGTGGGAGGGCTTAAGGCGAGTACAGACCTATTACTAATTCAGGAGTAAGTGCATTAGGAGTGCTCCAGAAACAATTAAAGAGCTTCACATGGAGATGGCCTCTTCATAATTCATGGGACAATTTCACTTTCTTTTGGGGAAAAAAGGTTTCTTATCAATAGAAAGTTGTTCTTGTGAGTGAATTGCTAGGAATATCAATTACATTTGACTCTTTAATTTACAGACCTTCATAGTTCAATTGCAAAAGTGTGTGGCTGATAAAAATCTGATTTCACCATCTTTTTGCAGTATTGCTTTTCACTTGCTCAAGTGGTGCGTTATGTGGCTTGATAAAAGCAAAGTTTATTAGGAATTATTCTTTTATGTCCAAAATATCTCTAAAGTCAACCCTTTTCTAATTTTAACTAGCTACCAGGCATGATTTTGAATTATGATGATATTGTATCCTCCAAAAGACATTCTCTGAATCTGACCAAAAAGGACCTCATTACCTGAGCTAACACTACCAGGTTCTCACTAGAATGCTCTTTAAAGATCTGAAGCACTCGGTGGAAAATGGCATTTCAAATCACACCTGTAAGTCTTAGTTGTGGAGCTAGAAATCATCCAAACCTCTAATATAATGATTTCCCTTTAGGTCTTACAAAGACAGATCATGACTTGGAGATTGAAGTCTATTGTTTGCTCTATTGCACCTAATTTTTCTAACTCTTCTATCAAACAACTTGGAGAGATGACTTTCTGAAGGGAGGTTGGTAGCTAGGTAGATTGGTCAAGGTAAGGGTGAGCCTCTCAGACTGTGGCTGGAAGCAAGAAACTTCTATGTGAGAAAGGGAAAAATGAGAAGCTAGAGCAGAGAGAAAATTCATAGCTCATAAAAGAAATTTGAGATCAAATGCTTGGAGGTTTAAAGATGAAGTGAGATCCCAGATGGAAAGTGAAGTTTGGGTTAGGTTTGTATTTGAATGGAAAGAGAATGTGAATGGAAAGATCAGACAGACAGCCCTATGCTGAGGCTCACTTGATGAATCCAAAGATCTATGTTACATGGTTTAATCTACTTGTTTTAAAGGTATAGTAATGGAGTGGATCAAAGTCCGGTCAGACAGAAAAATCTCCCACTAAGACTGTATTGGCATTTGCTATAAGCCCTATCTTGGATGTTCTCAGATATGAGGTAAAAGATAGAAAGAAGTCAAGACTTTACTTTTAATCAACAATTGGGATCTTATCATATTAAAAAAACTTTTGCACAGCAAAAGAAGTCACCAATGGAATGAAGAGACAACCTACAGAGTGGGAAAAAATTATGCCAGCTATTCCTCAAAGAACTAGTATCTAGAATATATAAAGGACTCAGAAAAGTCAGACTCCCCAAATTCAAAGACCCGATTCAAAAATGGGCAACTAAAATGAATGGGCACTTCTTAGATGAAGAAGTACAAAGAGCAAATAAATGCGTGAAAAAATATCCAATATCACTGATCATGTGAGTGATACAAATTAAAACTACACTCCATCTCACTCCAGAAAGAATGACTTATCATCAAGGAATCAGCCAATAAAAATGCTGGCAAGGCTGTGGAGGAGAAGGAATACTTTCTCACTGTTGGTGGGAGTGCAAACTGGTGCAACAAATATGGAAATCAGTATTAAGATTCCCCAAAAAGCTGAAACTAGAAGTTCCATTTGAACCAGCTATTCCCCATCTTGGTATCCTCTTAAAAGACTTAAAAGCAGTGTTAGGACTACAGACATTTGCCGCCATGGACACAGAGAAGCTGATAAACAGTTTTCCTCCTTTGTGGCACACTGATATCCATGGCTTATGGAATACCTTGTTTTATTGTAGTTATTTATTTTATTCCCTTTATCTTACTCCTATTTATCTCCCTAATTAGGGTTAGGATTATCCTGATCCTATATCTCTTGATTCAATAACATCTCTTATATCCTTCCCTTCTCTTCCTTTCCTGGTACGCTTTAATTAAAGTTTTGTCATCTGTCAGACTATTAGAATAGTCTATTAATTGTTCTCCCAAGTTATAACCTAGACGTCTGCACTCATTCTGCACACTTCCGATGCTAGAAATGTGATCATCCAATGCCCCACCTTTGGTCTTGAAGAGACAGCTCAAATTCTTTCACACAAGCTGAGATATCCCCATCCTCATATCTTCTGTTCGCTTATTAGTCACATCCTTCCACAGCCCTTCAATTCCTGAATGCCTCTCCTCTCCTGCCCCAAGCTCAGAGTCTGTCTGTTACATTTGTATTTGTTTCCAAAAATTCTAGTGAAGGTTCCTTTTTAAATGTTTCCTGATGGACTGTCCATTACATTAGACAAATTTAACTTCTTTTTGGACCACCATGTCCCATCACTTTTTATAAAAAAAAAAGATCTTTAGCATTTCATTGCATTTATAGCTTACAGATCTGAGTCCTCTAAAGGTAGTAACCCTTTCTATTTTTCTACTTCCTAGTGCCATCTATAAAATGCTCGGTGACACAGAATCTTCATTAGATGTTTGTTAATTGAGTCAACAATGAAATCACAATCACGCAAAATTGTCTCCACCATTGCCTCAAACTTGGGTTGTTGTCTATGGCTAATTTCTGCTCGAGAAAGGGATACAATGTGCATGGAGAGGGGATGGGGTGGGAGCATCACGTCAACCTGACCTAACACATTATTCTGATCATATTCTGATTTGTCACACTCTCTGATTTAACACTCAGCAGGTACATTTCAATATATGGAAACCAAGCCCAACTCTTAAGCGTGGTGGTACAGTCCCTTGATGATCTGCTTTCGAGCTAGCTTTGCGGACTTATCTCTCATGACTCCCTTTCATATATTTTGTGAACCTGCTTGTGCCTGCCACTCTCCATATCTCCACTTTGCTGTTCTTTCTCTCTCTTGAGTTCAGCCCACCTCTGCTAGCTTTGGGGCTTGACATTTCATCTACAAGGCACCATTTGAATGCCACCATTCCAAAAATTCCTTGATTTCTCTAGCTCATGTCTCCTTTAACTCTTCATTTGAGCATGTTTTCATGAAACAAATAGCAGCGTGCTTTATAATTTTGGAGGGACTGTTCATCTCACCAATCTGTGGGATGAAGCTATAGGGTGCCTATGTTAAGGCTTTTTTCTTCCTGCACCTCAGTAAAGATAACAAGAAGAGAAATGGCATTGACTGAGAAGAAGTTGCCAAGAAAATTAGTGTTTTACTGAGCCCCTGCTATACAGCAGGCAGTGGACAAAGCGTATCTGTACATTTGTCCACGTTGGACAGAGAGTAGTTGACCCATCTGTTCACCAGCACTGAACTAATGAGGAAGCGAAGAGCCAGGACCTGGACTCAGGTTTTCATTCTATTGCCAGGGCTGTGTCTCAGGCTGCCAGTGCATGCTGGTTGGTGAAGAGAAGGGTGACTCCCACTCGCAGCCTGGTCTCTGCTGTTGCTGTGTCAATGGAAGGGAGTCCCATGAGCCCCAGCTGTCACCTGGTTACTTGGGATTGGACTCCAGTTTGTGGATTATTCCATCTCCGCTTTCTTCCTTGGCTGTTTCTTGGAGTCGGAATCAACCAAATTGCTGTTGAAATGAGTTTGACATAGGGAAACAAGAAGAACACTAGTGTGTGTTTCACTTCTCTTTGGAACACTAGAGAAATGCTGTAATAGAAATTAATTTGCTTAAGCCGGTTTTACAGAGTAACTTTTCTGAATTCATGGAAACTTGAAATTTCCTGATTTGAAGGAACCTGAAAGATCATCTCTGCTATTCGTTTGCCTCTTATTTCTCCTTGGAGATGAAAGTGACTCTGTGAGATGCATTTTGGTGGTCTGAGGGGTCACAGCCTACTGTTATATGTTGGAGCACAGACCCTGTAATTTTTCCCCATCTACATCATTTTAACAAAAGAAGACAAAAATCAACCAAACAAACCAACCTACGGGTCTTTGATGTCTCCTTGCTTCACGTAGAGTCTCAGGGGAAGTACATTAGATAGGAATCTGCCAAACTGGATACTAATTCCCTCCCTCCTTGATTAACTACCCCCACCATCAAAACTTCCAGATGCAAATAACAAGCAACACTCACTGCTTCCTCTGAGGAGCACGCCCCAGACAGTAACCTCGTGAGAACAAGGGCCTGTGCACAAGACCCACACCTCCCAGAGCTCTTCCAAAGCCCCTACTTAAAAAGATGCTATCCAGGACCTTGGCTAGGCATTAATTGTTGTTTTCTGACCCCAGGGCCCCTATTCCTTTACAACCTCACAGACATTGGTTACTGTGTTGGTGCCTCTGGATGCCAGAGAGTAAAATGAAAAGTCACTGGAAGTCTCTGGCAGGGAGGCTGCCTTTTAGGTGTTCTTACATCTTCCTTCACCTTGCCAGTGAGACAGATAAAGGCATGTATCAGGTTTTATTATCTTGATTTATCACCTAAGGCCACAATTAGAAGGTAAAACATAAAGGCATAGATTTAAGTGGTACAAATTATGCCTTTTTCATTTTATTCTTTTCCATCTTTTCTCACACACACACACACACACACACACACACACACACACGGTTCCTTTGATTTCATTTTCCCTTTCTTATAGTACTGTGTGGTCTGTCCGCATAGAGAAAGTACTGGCTGTACTATCTTTAGTTCATTCTACACATTTCTACCTTTACAACCCACAAACCATACGGTGGTCCCTCCTTATCCACAGTTTTATTTTCTGTGATTTCAGTTAACCGTGATGAACTGTAGTCTGAAAATGTTAAATACATAATCACAGAAACAAACAACTAATGCATTTTATAGTTATACCATTCTGATAGTGTGATGAGATCACGTGTCATTCTACTCTGCCCTGAGTGAACCATTTGTTTATACAGTGCATTCACACCATATATGCTGCTTGCTGTTGGTCTCTGATTCATGTCTTGCATGACTGTTTGCAGAACTACATTGCCTGTGTTCAAATAGCCCTTATTTCGCTGAATAATGGCCTAAATGAAGCACAAGAATTATGTGCTGGTAACTCAAATATGCCAAGAAGCATTCACAAAGTACTTCCTTTAAGAGAATAACACCAAGTACATAAGATTCTTTCTTTCATGCCACTGATGAGCAAAGAGTGGGGAGGATAACCAATAAATTGCCTGTCTTCTACTTGAAGGGAGGAGCACTGGGCTGGCCAGAGGGCTGGTGGGGGCAGGAAAGATAGCCGAGGTGGCAAAGTCAGGAAAGGCCTCTGAGAAGGTGGGCTGCAGCAGAGACTTGAATGAGAAGCAGGGACACAGATGTCTGTGATGCCTTCCAAGCACAGGGAAAAACACAGGCCAGGGGACTAAGGAGAGAGCAGGATCAACAAGTTAGCAGAGTTAGGAAAAATATGACACAAAATTTGAGCACAAGGAGCAACAGGGAAAGTGGCTGGGGTATAGGCAGAAAAGGGGTGGGTATATGTAAGGCCCTATGAGCATCAAAAGGTTACATTTCATTCTGATAAGTTGGTGTGCATCAGAGGGTTTTGAGCAGAGGGTACCTAATCTGACTTTTATTTCAAATGAATCACTCTAGCTGCAATGAGAAGAATGGACAATTGGGGTAAGGGTCGACTCCAGGAAACCAGTTATTAGCTGTTACAATAATCTGGGGAAAGAAAATGTTGACTTCAGTCAGGGTGGCTATAATGGAGAGGAAGCAATAAGGTTAGATTTATGCTACATGCTGAAAGCAAAGCCAATAGAATTTGGTGGAAAATTGAGTAGAAAGGAAGTGGGGGAGGCTCCTGGGGCATTTCCCAGGTTCCAGTGAGTGTGGAAGGTGATTGCATACCCTAATGGTATTATCTATATTAGTGGTGTGCTCAGAACACAGGTGGGCACGTGAGAAGTGCTGATAAGTGCTGCGTGAGATCATCTAACCTAGCTTTAGTCCATCATTGCTGAGAATCTGCCCTTTCTGGGCTTGTGAGGAATATGCAGTCTAAGGAATGGAGAGGCTGCCCTGATTCAGACGTGAACTTGGCCATGGCAGTGTCTGGGAGAGGTTCCATCCGCGAGATGCCTCATCCTCCCTATATCCCTCACCTTCGAGCCCCTACCCTGACCCATCCTCTTTCTTTATGATTCTCCCTGAAAAACACTTCTTTGGCATTCTAGTTATCCACAGCTATGTTACACATTAGTCCAAAACTTAGGGGTTGAGCACAATAAAGTTTATCATCTCATAGTTGTCTGCAGGTCAGGAATCTGGGAGCACTCAGCTCTGAGGTTCTGGCTCAGAGACCTGAGCCAGATGGGGCCTGGAGAAGGGGCCTTCAGCATGGTTCCCTGGCAGGGCTGTTGATAGAAGGCCTCAGTTGCCATCATATAGACCATTCCATGGGGCTTCTTCAGGGTCCTTGTGACATAGCAGCGAGCTCCTTCCAAAACGAATGCTTCAGGAGAGTGAGGAGAAAGCCACGAGGCATTTTACGACTAGCTTTCTCAGTTTCTCGTTGTCACGTTTGCCACATTCCACTCGTTAGAGTTAAAACTCTTAAGTTTCACCTACATTTAATAAGAGAGGAATTGGGCTCCACCTTTTGAGAGGAAGAATGTTAAAGAACAGCAAAGTTTATGGTCTAGACTGACTGTCCTTCAAAACTCTCTCTGTGCTACAGGTGGGGTTTTGGAGGGTGGCTGAGTAATGAACCCACTCTCTGTATCTGTGGAGTCATTTGCTGCTAAGTTCAGAGCTGAATGAGTTGTTAGGAGGTGGGACCTGGTCAGGAGAGGAGGCCACTGGGGGCATGGCCCGTAAGGGTCTTTTCTCCCTCTCCACCTCTTCTACTCTCTCCCTGCTTCCTGGCCTCCATGATTCAACCAGCTTTTCCTGGACCACCCTGTTTTTGTGTTGGAGTCAGCCAATCATGGACTGAAAAATAAACCTCTTCTCCATTAAATTATGGGTGCATGTCATTGGGTCTCTGTGACAAAAAAAAAGTAACTGATCATCTCATAAAGCAGCCACAATCAGTAACTGAGAAGCAGAACTCTGGAGCTATAACACTTAAGACAGTACGTCTTCCTCCTTCATCCTTAAATCACTTAGCGGTTTAGAGAACTTTGTGCCCTCTGCAGAGAATGTGCACTAAAAATGCTGAGGAATGAAGACAGTGTCCTGTGGTTGGCAGAAATCAGCCCACAGGAAGAATTAGAGCTACAAAAGGCCCTGGAATGGAGGTGCCCATCAGAGTGGCACACACTGGAGATGGTAAAGAGGGCATTTGGAGGCTCTAAGGCCTGGCTACCGGGGACTTTCTTTCTGTCCGCCATGTGTTTGAGTGTCCAGCTCCTGTCTATCACTGCTGTGTAGGAGACTTTTCCTTTCAGCCATGAGATTGGGCTCCACGAGGTAAATGGAGAGTGGCACTCAGGGTTTCTACAAAGAGTCACGGGAAAATATAGTGCATGTATAACTTTTAACAAATCATCACAGTAAAAGGCACCTTGCAATTGATAACACTCAAAATTCCCCCTCACTTTGAGCATACTCATTTTATCATTCTTGCCACTTTCTGAAGCAGTTCTGAAAGTCATCTTTTGTGTCTTTGCCAAAAATATGGTGAATGCTGCTACCTCACGTGCCACCCAAGAGAAACGCAGGTTCACAAAAGCATGATGGTGATCCTTATCCACCTTAGTCACTGGGTCCAGCACCGTGTCCCTTCTAATACTACCCCAAAGTCAAAATGACCATGAAAGGGAAATGTTTTGAATCAACAAAGGACATCAAGGTAGCCAGCAAAGTGCAGCTACATCCTCAGCTGGCATCAACAGAATAAAGCAATCCCACTGCAGAATCATCGCAGGAGTTGTAACAGATGTTTATGTTATAAGATAAGGTGCTAAATTATAGCATGTAACATCCCATAGCAGAGAAAAAGCATTTTATAAAGTTATACATACAGCTGTTCCCTTGTTAATTTAAATTTGTAATTTGGATTTATATTTATGTATGAATTTGTATTAACAGATCTATATTTAGACACATACACACCAAAATATTAACCATGGTTCTTCAGAGAGGATTATGAAGGATTAATGTTTTAATGTTTGCTTGTGGTCCTTCTCTAATTTCTCATGAATAAATACATATTTTTAATTTATTAGTTTGTTTTCAAGGCATAATATCTGGCAATATAAGAAATAATATGCACTTGAAATATTGGTACTTGTTATTATGTCAGAAATTTTTAAATCATTTGAAGACAGCATAAAAATTTCTTTGGACCCTGAGTTGAGTTTTAAAAATAGTATAAAAGACATTTTTGAGGCAATCTGGAAAGTTTCATCACAGACTGGGTATTGTATTTGGCAAACTGTAGTGTGCCACTTACTGTAGTAGATGAATGTTAGGAAGGTGCAGCTGTACTTGTTTGCTTATGCATTGTCTGAGGCTATTTTATATCATAGCCGAGATTGAATAATTTTGACAAAGACCACTAAGTTTGAAAGTCAAAAACAGTTACTACCAGAATCAGTTTGCTGACATATTGAGGTGTTGTGCAACACGTCCGTGACATTTACAGGTACAAACTGAGTAATTCTTATGTCCTCCATAATAGGATTTGCTTCAAAACATTTCAACAAGATTGAAAAAAGCAAAACAGAGTAGTTGGAGCACAACCTTGGTAATTGTTGAAATAGCTAAAGACCATATGGGGGCCTTAGTCACCTTCCTCATAGCTGAGACACAACATCCAAACATCCAAAACTTAAAGGAGAAGAAAGGGTTATTTTGGCTCATAGTCTCAGTTTTGGTTGGCTGGCTTCAAAACAGAAATAGAGATCAGAGGGGCATGGTGGAGGAAAAAGTGCTCAGCCCATGGCAGCCAGGAAGCAGAGAAAGAAAGGGAAAGATGGGAGATTAGAACACATCTTTCCAGGTCACACACCCAGTGATTCACTTCTAATAAATACCAAATTCCTAACAGCACATTCGTCTACTGACCTCATCAGTGGATTGATTCACCACTGAACATTGTGCCCCTGTGATCCAATTACACTTCCTCAAGCCCCACCTCTGAACACATGAAACTTTTGGGGGACCTTCTAAATCTAAACCATAATGTTGGGATTCATTGTATTTTTCTCTATATATAGTTTTTTGAACTTTTTGTACAACAAAAGGATAGGAATCTGTGTTTGTTTTAAGTCAGCTGATATCTGTGATAGATTGTTTACCAAAATGACTATGGTGTCTGTAGTGGTTGATTGATTGTATCAACTTGAGACATTTTAGAAGCTTAACTAAATCAGCTTAGCAATTCTACACCCTAGCAATTCTATACCCTATGCCTGGATGGTATAAAAGGGAAGGAGGAAGGACAGATGATGTTCTGTTCTTCAGAGGAGCTCTAGTCTTCACCTTTGGCTTGGACATCATGTCCTGGCTTCCAGTGCAGACTTTTTGGCTTCTGCCTTGAATCATTCAGCCTTCCGGTGTAGACCCTTCAGCCTTCCATCACAGACCCATCAGCCTGCTGGCACAGACTTGTACAGGGCACTGCAGTAAATTCCAGACCTTGGACTGAATCCTTTGACCACCAGCGTGCAGACACCCTCTCCACGCGTCCTCATCTGACTCATTGGCTGACATTGTAAGCCAATCTTGCAATTTTTTATACATTTGTATATCTCCTGTTATATCTGTTTTCTCTAGACAGTGTCCCTCAAGTAGGGAAGCACTACCAGGTTGAGGAGGCAGAAGTCCTTTTCTCCATGGGCAACTGTAGACACATGGGAGAAAAGGAGGAATATTTCCCATATTGCATTACAGCAAGCTTCTTCTTCTTCTTCTTCTTCTTCTTCTTCTTCTTCTTCTTCTTCTTCTTCTTCTTCTTCTTCTTCTTCTTCTTCTTCTTTGTACTGGGGATTGAACTCACAACCTTGCACTTGCCATGCAGGCACTTATGCTGCTGAGCTAAATCCCTGATCAGTAAGCTTCTTTAATACCCATAACTTACCTTCACAACCTCCATCCTAGTGTACTTGGTCCATAGTAGGTGCTCAATAAATTTTCAGTATCAAGAATTTGTCCAGTGTCACTCAATAGTTGGAGAAATCAGATGTAAAATTCATGTCTTCCAACTTTAAAGCCACTACTTTACCTCTGATGAGGCAGTGGGAGTAGCTGAGTGATAGAATACTTGCTAGGATGCACAGGCCCTGAATTTCAATCCCTAGAACTGCAATAGCTAACCAGATTAATAAAAGAATTGATCTTAGTGTGATAGCATACACCTGTAGTCCTAGCATTTGGGGGCTGAGGCAGGAGGATTGAAAGAAAGAGGGAAAGAGATAAAGAAAGGAAGGAAAAAACTAAGAGAGAATAAGAAAGCAAGCCACTAATGTTTCCCAAACATAATTAGCAGGTCTCACCATTAAGCCTGGGATAAAAAATGATGGTTGCTTATAATATGTTACTCAGAATCTCTGGCCTTCCTGCTCTGGCTTGGTGGCAGGTAGGGTGGGACCACTTGCAAAGGCCATGGGGCATTCTATATTTGCTAATGGAGATGATTCATGGTGTCCTCTAAAAGCAATAACTGCATTTGTGTTCCTATAAAAGACTTGACCTCGAGAAAACTGTGAACAAACTCTGCAGGAAGCCTGGTTGGTGAAAAATGACGAGGGGCTTGGCAGCCTTCCAAATGCCAGAGAAAATTGCAGGGAAAATGTTCAAGGTTAAAGGGAAACAGTTCTCTCTCATCCTGAAAAGAGAGAAGAAGGCAGTTTGAAATGAATGCAATTCTTTAGACATTTCAGAAGTCTTCTTACAGTGGTGTTCTTCAAAACTTTCTACAAATGTTACTGTAAAACACTCAGCAGAGATGGTATTCTATGTTGATTTACTGATTTCTTCTTTCTTCTAACTCAGAAAAACTACATTTCCCAGGATCCTCTCCTCTTGGTGATCATGTGACTCATTCTAGCCTGTAGAATACAGGCAGAAATAATTACCACTGAAGCTCCTAAAGTCTCCTATGGGATAGTTCATTGGCTGTCTTTCCTCTACCTATGATGAAAGTAAGTATGCTAACATCTGAAACCACATCATAGAAGCATCTAGGCACCCTGAAAAGTCACTTAAGAGAGTCGACTGATCAGATTCATAGGCCTGACTGTGCCATGAATGAAAATAAATCTTTTATTTTGATTTGCTGAGACATAGTATGAATTATGTTGCAATGACTAGCATTAATTATCCTGATCAGTATAGACCATGACCAAGATTTCTTGTGACCTAAAAACACCAACAAATAGTGGCAGATAACATTAAAAATAAAACTTACATTAGGGCAGTTCCATTTGAAAGTATTTACTAAGTACCCACACTTTAAACTCATTATATTGGAACACCTATACTGCCCTATGCCTGAAATTTTCTTCTCCTGCTTGTGGCCCACTTAACTCTCACTCATCCTTCAAGTCTCAACTGATCCCAGTCTTCAGAGAAGCTTTTCCTGAAGTAGGTTCCCCATCATTTTTTAAAATTCACACTCAGTTTGTTTCCCATCATGGCACTAATTGTAATTTCTAGTAATACATGCAAAAGGGGAGTTCAATCCCCAGTCTCCCCCACAAGAGAAATACATACAAGAGGTGATAGAAATATATGGTGAATGTTTAAATAAAAAAATATTACTGTAGAAGACTCACTGCCAATAACTCCTTTCAAAATTCTCTGCATCCCTTCGAACACACTTATTCCATCATTCTTGCCACTCTCTGAAGCAGTTCTGGAAGTTCCCTTTCATGAGTGTCTTTACGAAATATGATAAAAAATACAGTGAATGCTATGCTGAGTGCCATCTAACAAAAAGGCAAGCATGTAGCAACATTAACATGTGACCTCGTCCACTTTACTCACCAGATCTGGCACCATGTGACTTCTAGCACTTCCCCAAAGTCAAAAGGACCATGAAAGGAAAATGTTTAAGTCAATTCAGGACATGCAAATAGCCAGAACAGTGCAACTAATGACACAAAAGAGGATTTCAGAACTGCTTCTGAGGGTGATTAATGGCAAGGTATCTTTAATTTGTTCTAAAAAGTTTTCAAAAATATTTAAACATGTATGGTATTTTTTATTACACCTTGTATTTCTTTTCTTTTCTTTTTCTTTTTCTTTCTTTTTCTTTTTCTTTTTTTTTTTTTTTTTTTTTTTTTTTTTTTTTTTTTTTTTTTTTTTTTTTTTTTTTTTTTTTTTTTTTTGGTACCGGGGATGGAACTCACGACCTTGACTCTGATGGGCATGGGCTATGTGGCTGAGCTAAATCCCTGACCCTTAACACCTTGTATTTCTATACACATATTTTTTCTTTTTCTTTTTGTTGGAACATTTTTACTTTTTTTGTTTTAATATATGTACATATTAATAAAGAAAACTTTAAAAAGCAGTCTTCCTACCTTTATGAAAAAAATCCCAAATTTTATAACAAAATAATTACAGAACAGCAATAGTTAATACAATGTGTACCATAATCTTAAGAGAATGGCCAAAACGTTACTCAGAATACATGTGTCTTTAACTCTCCATCAGGTAATGAGATCTGTGAAAGCACAGAGACTGTGGATTTCTTGCTCTTTACTACGTGACTCATGGTGGGAGACACTAGCTGTTTGAATGAGTGTGGAAACAAATGAGTGAGTATATGCAAGATTTTGTACTTAGCATTGCTGAACAGAGATAAATACAATGAATGAATGATTAATAGTAAGATTTGGTCGAGCATACTAAAAGAGACAAAGTAAAAATATAGCATACCATTTTTAAAAAGCAATACAATAAGAAGCTGAACTGAACCAGTTCTCAATGGCCAAAAACGAAAAATTTTGAGAGTTAAAAAAAACAACAACAGCAACAAGAACAACAACAAAACAGCATTGGATTATAATACAAAATAAACATGCAAGAATCTATTCTGATGTGTGTGTGTGTGTGTGTGTGTGTGTATGTGTTGGAATAAATAAATAAATGGGAGCGACAGACAAACCTCACATATGGAAAAATTCCAAATAATCTGTGTTTGTTCTTCCCCTTTCAAGGAGAGGTGTCACGGTTTATGTCTAGATGTTTCCCCAAAACCTCATGACATCATAGGAGGGTTAGTTTACCGTAGAGAAAGTTGGTAGAACTGCTGTGGTGAGAGGCAAAAGCTGACAGTAACAGTGAAAGCTCATACTGAAAAACATGTACACTTGTTATGAGGTGAATAGCACAAAGACATAGTTACAGTCAAATCATAAGAAAAAAAAAATTAGGCAAATCCAGACTGAGGGGCACAGTATTCATCAAGTTCATCCTAAACAAGGAAAGTCTGAGAAACTGCCCAGGCCAGGAGAAGCCTGTATTGGGTTTCTTCAGAGAACCAGAATGACCAGGTTTGAATGCTATCAGGCAGGAGAAACAATTTATTCCTTGGGCATTTTGATCTATTCAGGTCTTCAACTGATTGGTTAAGGCCCACCCATACTATGGCGAGTAGTTTGCTTTACTTGGTTTTCTTGCTTAAATATTAATCTCATTTAGAAATACTCTCACAGAAGTACCAGAATGTTTGATCAAATATCTAGGTATTTCATGGTCCAGTCAACTCGTCACATAAAATTAACCATTAGTAAGCCAAAAGGCATGATAACTAAATGGAAGGTGTATTCTAACTCAGACTCTGACACACAGAAATAAGGTTTGACATAACTGGGGGAATCCAAAGGAGTGTGGACTTTAGTTAATAATATGGTGCCAATATTGACTTCATTGTAACCCGTGAACTGTACTGATGTTAACAGTTGCCGGTAGAAGAGATTGGTGAGAGGGATGTGGGAAGTTTTCAACTTTTTTGATAATCAAATCATTCAAAAATAAAAGCATATTTGTAAGGAACAGAGTCTTCTGTATATGGTAAATACCACTTCAGCTGAATGGCATCAAGAAAGGCTTTGTGGACAGGGTAGTTTTTTAAATACACATTTCCAATGCAAGTGGGCAATAAGCTTTGTAAGCCATGGAGTGCCAGACAGGCAAGTATCTGTGCATGAAGGTCTTAATCAGAACTGCAGATACTGAAAATTGGGAGAGAAAAAGAGTAGGGGAGAGTGAACCCAACCCGAGTGAGTATTTTGGGGAAAGATGGAGGCAGTGTGGAGTTCATTTCCTTCTGGGAAAAGAAAGGAAGCACGAGAAGGGGACCTGAAGGCCTTAGCAACTGACCAGACATAATGAAGAAGGATTCAAAGGATTTAAAAGGATTTCAAGGGACTTTCACTTGCGTGCCTTGAAGGATGGTAGCGATTTAAAGGAAGGCAAAACAAAAGCAAGAGCAGATTGAAGAAAGAATGAAATGATAAGAGTTGCATTAACTCCCAAGTCCTGGAGAGGGCAACTTGGCAAACCAACATAAACACTTGTACACGTGCACACATGCACGTCCACCCAGGGTACTTGAGAGGGTGTGTGTGGTTAGGAGCACTGGTACTGAAGTCCTCTTTATAAGCGATCATAGCTGGGGTCCCGGATGTAAAAAGATTGTCCAAAGAATGAAGAAGAAAGAGGGGTGAGGACAGGGTTCCGGAGGACACTGGCAGCCTTTACAAGGAAGCATGAGGGAATGGCAAATGCTCCAAGAGGTCAGAGGAGAACAGAGACTATGCATGCAACTGAAGCTCCATATGAGCCCCCTGCTCCTTCTTGGAGATACAAAGCAAAAGAAAAGGAAAGCAAATCTGATGCAATCTAGGTGGATTGACAAAACCAAAAATCAGAGAGAGAAGATACAACCTATTGGAAGTCATTTAATATTGCATAAAAATCATCATGTAGGTATGATTAACACATCGAATGCAAAAGCAAAAATGATGTTGTGGAGCAAATTGTTGACATAAAGAAGAGGATATTACAGTAATAATCTAGACCCATAAATTCCAAACAAAATGAATAAATATTGCCTCACAGAATTAAAGGTATTTATATTTAAAAGATGAGTAAATGTTATGGTTTTTATCCTGATATATATGTTTAGTATTTACTGCATACCCTTAAAATGAAAGT
The DNA here is from genome assembly GCA_004363535.1 of Dasyprocta punctata. Lineage (NCBI taxonomy): Eukaryota > Metazoa > Chordata > Mammalia > Rodentia > Dasyproctidae > Dasyprocta > Dasyprocta punctata. Next base: position 61,900 of record RJWM01007453.1, on the reverse strand, counting down.
GGTTTTAAACTCAAGATTTAGGGCATGATTTCTAATATCTATGTTACTTCAAAAGAGAAAATAAATGAAATATAACTTCTCTGAGCTAGACAATAAGTTACACAGCAAAAAAGAATAAAAAGAAGAAATGTTAAAGGCACAGAAGTATATCAAAATATGTCAATTTGACTACGAATGTGAGTCAATCAGTCAAAATCATGGAAATGCAAACAAAAAAATCAAATTAAGTCTAAAATACTAATTAAAATGGACAAAACTATTTATGATAGAAGAGTTCAAAAAACAAACTACACTAACAAAAATGCAAAAATGATTTATACACAAGATTAATCATCATTCCATTATTAGTAATATGAAAGGAATATGAACAGCCCAGCATCTGTTGTGAGGCCGCAGATTGGATGAACAGCATCACATCCAGTCCATAGAGCTCTGCCTTCTTCCTGGAGCTTTAGCTAGAATAAGGGTGATCTCGCCACCCTGCTATGGAGACATTTCCAGGCAATATCACTGCAGTGCACTTCTCTGCTATAGGACAGGAAAAAACCAAAGTGTTCCTACTCCATACTCTCCATCTCTCAATCCAAAGCTTCTGGCACCAGATGTGTGGGAATTTTCCCCACATCAGACAATTCTGCAGTGGAAGCAGCTGGGTATTCTTGCATTCAATTCAATGTGAACACTATCTACTCAGAGATAGCATCAGATCCCAGTCATAAATTGTAAGTTGTCACCTGTAATTCTGACCGATTTCCTAGTAATTGGCATTCAGATGATCTCTTCCTTGGATTCAATTAATTTGCTAGAGTAGCTCAGAGGACTCTGGGAAATACTTCTTTGAATTTTCCTGTTAATTATAAAGAATGTTAGAAAGCATAGGATGAACAGTGAGATGAAAGTGATGCACAGGGTCTGTCATCCAGGTGTACCTCTCTGCAGGGACCGCGCTGTGTTCAGCTCTCTGGAAACCTCTCCCCATCCCTGCCATGGGTTTTTATGGAACTTCATTATGCAGACATGAACAGGGACATCATTAAGCATGTGTGCTAATTTAATCTTTAGCTTGTCTGGAGCTTAAGGAGTATGTCTGAAAGTCTGTTAACCAGCCCCCATTCTCAAGCTATCTAGAGTCCAGTTGCCAGTCATCTCCTTAGGGTGCAAATAATATATTTCTTTGGTACTAGGGACTAAGTCACATCCCCAACCCTTTTCAAATATTGAGACAGGGTTTCATTAAGTTGCCCAGGCTGTGCTCAAATTTTCAGTTCTCCTGCCTTAGCCTCCCAGAGTGCTAGGGTTGTAGGCCTGCACCACCATGCCTAGCTCTAACAGTCTTTTCTCTCTAGAGAGTTCAAGGCCTTTAGGTGCTCTATGCCAGAAAAAAGAGAGGGAGGCTAAATATACCTATTTCACAACATCTTATCTGCCCACCTGACTTTTTCTTCTGCCCATAAAATATGAGTGGAGGCAGTGGGGGTCACTTTAGCTTGGAGTTGTGAAGAGTCAGGGTGATTCAATTATTTTCCTTTTTTTCCTTTGCTGAGGTAATGTTCTAGATTGTGGCTGCTCCGTCAGCTCAGATCTCAGTCAGGATGACAGATACAAAACAGACCTCCTCGCTGACTGAAAAGGGGCACTTAATAAGCAAGACAAAGAACTTTATTGTACAAAATCACAGAAATTGGTTAATTTGCTGCATATTTTAACGCAGTGTTTGGACAGAGGTATAAGTAGGTACTTCCAGTAGGGGACTGCCATTAGAAAAAGGGGACGAGGGGTATTTCCTGAGGACCAACAGTAAATGGCTCCAAAACTAGATGGAGGCTGGGGGTATGTAACACAGAACTAGAATATATGACAGTATAGGGTCAAGAAGGACAGTGGGAGGAGCTGTTTCCTAGAAACTAATGCCAAGCACTGTAGAAACAATTGACCTCAGACAGCAGAGTAGATCTAGTTTCCGTGGAGACTGTTATGCTCCTCCCTTTAATCTACTGTCCAATGGGAATGTCCATTGTGATCATCCTACTCCATCTAGTCATCATACCCTGGGTGTGAGTGAGGAGTCAGAGGGACAGGCATAAATACCTTGTCTTTTGGATTCATAAGCTTTTGAATGAAGGAAAGCATATCAAATGCAAATAGATAGCAACCACCTCAGAAAACTAGTAAGTAGCTAAACATAAATATAGACACATGGAAAACAAAATGTATGCCTATCCTGTCACCAGCTCAGCAATTTCACTCATAGATATAAACCCACAAGAAATGAGTGTGTACAGTTATCAAAAGATACAGGTCAAATGTTCACAGAAGCTTTATCCAAGACAACCCCAAACAAGAAACAACTCAAACATCAATCAATAGTACAATGGGCAAATAAATAAACAATACTCAACAATGTAAAGAAATAAACTCTTACTACTATGTAGCAATACTACCTAGACATAATGTTGATTGAAAGAAGTCAAATGTAAGAGTATAAAGTATGCAGTGTGATCAATGCATGGTGAATGCTTAGGTTTTTAAAAACTTATTATGATAAAAGATAACATTACAATTAATCCTCTTCAAAACGCTCTCCCTCACTTTGAAAACATTTATTCAATTATTACTGCACTTTATGAAGCAGTTCTGGAAGTCCTCTTCAGTGGGTGTCTTTATGAGGAGAGATCAAAAATACAGTGAATGCTGTTGCTGAGTACCATCTGAAGAAAAAGGCAGGCTCATAAAATATTATAGACAGTGTATCCTCATCCTTCTTATTCATTGAAGCTGGCACTGTGTGACTTCTAGATCTTTCCTGAAGTCAAATGACTATAAAAAGTAAACAGTTTGAATCCATTCAGGATCTTGAGGCAGCCACAACAGCACATCTAAAGACAATTGTGAACGAAGACTCTAAGAAGTGCTTCAGAAAGTGACAAGAACAATGGGATAAGTGTGTTCTAAATGAGGGAAAGTATACTGAAGGGGATTATATCTTTTATTGTGATAAATTAAAAAAACTTAAACATTTATTGTATTTTCTGATCACACCTCAAATATAATTCTATTCATATGAAGGTCAAGAACAGGTAAGCTATTATCGTAATAGAAATCAATAATAACTATCTCTCTGGTGTGGATACTGTCTGGGAAGGGGGTACAAAGCAACGGGTTTTTTTGTTTTTTGTTTTTGAACGACAAAAAACAATAGAAACTGATACAGAATCTCCAAACAAGGTAATAGGAAATTAACAATGGTTAATATATTGTGTATTATCTTCAAAGTAGTTACTCAGATCACAAGATATAGTCAGGCAAAATTGATCAAACAATATAAGCACAAACCCTTCTTTTCAATGAACTAAAAGAAATTAGCAGTATAATAATCTTAGCTATCTTGTGTGTTCATATATATACATATTTTTTATTTTCCCTTCATTTTCTCCTTTCCCCCATCCCAATTGTTCTTTCCTTTTGAGCAGTTTCTTTCCTTTACACAGTATCTATTGGAGATTTTGGATTTTATTTACTCTTTCAGCTTCTACCCCAACGAGACAATATGATGTTTACAAGTGTGAATTTAATTTATTTCACTTATGAATATGGTCTCTAGATGCACCCATTTACCTTCAAAAGCCTCAAGTTTATCCTTCTTTATAGCTGAGTAGTATTCCATTACATAAAAATACCACATCTTTTTTATCCATTCCTCAGTTGATGGGCATTTGGGTTATCTCCAAGTTTTTGCTGTTATAAATTGTGCTGCTATGAACGTGGGTGTACATTTATCACTGTGGTATGATGTTTTTAATCTTTCTGGAAAAATATTCAGAAGGGGAATAGCTCAGTTGAATGGGATCTCCAGTCTTAGTTTTTTGAAGAATAGCCACACTGATTTCCACAATGGTTCTACCAGCCTACACTCTCACCAGAAGGGTTCCTTTTTCCCCACACTCCTGCCAGTATTAGTTATTGGTTGATGTCTTGATGATAGTCATTCATTCTGGGGTGAAATGAAATCTCAGTGTTGTTTTAATCTGCATTTCTTGAGTGAGTAATGATGTTGAATTTTTTTATATACTTGTATGTCATCTGCATGTTTTCATCTGAGAAGTGTGAATTCATCTAAGATACTCATTTTTGGATTGAGTCTTTGAATTTGAGGAGCCTTACTTTTCTCAATTCTTTATACATTGTAGATAGAAGTCCTTTGACTGAGGGACAGTTGGCTAAAACTTTTTCCCACACTGTCTGTTTTCTTTTCACTCTGTTGGTGATCTTTTGAAGTGGAAAACTTTTTAATAAGGTGAGATTCCAGTTGTTGATTCTTTGAAGTACTTCTTGTGCAGTTTGGTTTTTGTTCACAAACTCTCTATCCACCCCTATGTCTTCAAGATTTCTACCTATAAAGCAACATTTTAGAATGGTAGACATGTTATGTTATATGTCAACAAAATTTTTTTAAATAAAAAAATAAGGAAAACCACACCAAAACCAATGTAGAGACACATACCTGATGTAGAAGCTACTAATGCCATGAATATATCTACATTCTTGGGAGACGGTGAATCTATTTTGCATTCAGGGAAGAATCTGAACCAAATATTCAGTACAAGGAAAAGTGGGCTGTGATCCTTGTTATGACTGTTCATAAATATTCTGACTCTCCTCCCAAGTATTATGGTTTAGTTACAAAATGTCCCCCAAAGTCTCTTGGTCAGATGTGGGGCTTTTGGAAGGTGATTGGATCATTGGGTGTTATACTCATCAATGGATCCACCCACTGATGAGTTCGTAGCTGAATGTGCTGTTGGGAGGTGAGGCCAGGTTGGAGGTGGTCACCAGAGGTGTGAGTTGGAAGGCAATATTCTGTTCCTTGGCTTTTCCTTTCTCTCTCTGCTTCTGGGCCACCATGACATGAGTAGCTTTTCTCCAGCAGATCTTTTCACCAAGCCATTTCTTCCTTGGACTGAGCCCCCTGAAATACTGAGTCAAAATAAACCTCTCCTCCTTTAAATTATGGGTGTCAGGCATTTTGCCCCAGCCATGGAAAAATATAGCAAGGGAAAATATATCAAAAAATCATTTTTTTCTGCTCATCTAAAGTTAGCTATGGCCATGATATCTTCATTAGGCAATGTAATGTCAGCAGAAACATAGCCAGGTCTCTTTAGAAGTCACTGTGGACTCTGCCACTGTAACTGCACCAGGCGTAGGTGCTAGTTGGCTTCCTGCCACAAGGAGACAGCGAAGACACCACTGCCCCAGAGGGACATGGACTGTGAGATGAAACATGAATTTGTTCCATTAAACTACTGAGATTTCAGTGTCCTTTTAACATAGCAGATACTTGGCTTTCCAGACAGATACTGTTCAGTAGAAAAGGCAAGTAGTAGGGAACACTTATGTTTCTTTATGTGAGAGGAGAGAAATATAGACACACGTGTTTGCTTATGATTTCAAAAAGAAAATTGGGGAATAAAGCAAAAACTAATTTCTAAAAGATTATCACTGAAGAAACGGAGCAAACAGAGTTAAGAGGACATGGACAGAAGCCAGATTGCTCTGATGAAACCTCAAGATTGATAACTTTTTAATTATATGATTATTTTCCATATTTAAAAAAATAGAAATGAGTCAACAGAGGGGGCTTTGTGTTGTGGGACTGTTCAGTATCTTGACGGTGGTAATGACACACGTAATAAAATTGTTTAGAGCTAAATACACTCATACACATTTATATACCTGAGTAAAAGTAAAATTCAGGGAATCTAAGATCCACAGATTATGTAAATGTTGACAACATGGTTGTGACATTATCCCATAGTTTTACATGGCTTATCATTGAGGTAACTGAGCAGGGTATATATAGTTGCTATGTTATTTCCGAAAACTACATGCAAATCCATAACTATTCATCAAATTTTCAATTAAATATCAAAGTAAAACAAGAAGAACAAAAAGCATTTGATGCAGACTGAAAGAAAATCAAACCATCCAATTGTACTTCAAGTTAGTGACATAATCTCATGAAAAACAAAATTACTCCAAATTACTTTGGAACACAGTATTTTGATGAGACTTCTTTATTGAAATATAAGGGGAAATAGAGCTTTGAAGAAATACTCATCCAGTAATCTTACCATCATTAAACCGAATGGTATTGCTCGGAAATAAACGTTGCTAAATGGTAAAATCAAGCAAGTATAGGAATTATGTTAATATTAAGATTTTCTGCACACAACAGAGTTACAAGAAGTGTAAAATCAAAGAAATAAAGGCTTTGTAATATTCCATTTGAAATGAACACAACAGTTTAAACTCATTATTTTTCTTTCAACAATATATATTTCTTGTTTAAACTACTTAAAAAGCTTGGAGGCAATGATAGCCTGGAAGCAATGAGCATCTCAAGCGAGCAGATGAGCATTTCTGAGTATCTGCCCACCCCGTGGTAGAGTATTTGCAGCAATAATCCCAGTAATTCTTCTTGTATTCATTCACGTGCTGGGGTTCATCCATCTCTCTTTATCTCCAGATTGGCCACCTGATTTCCTTTGGGCATTAGGACATTAGCAAATATGATGCAAGCAGAGGCTTGAAAGTATTTGCTCCACGGGGTTATTCTCTCGATGCCGTGTGGAGGCTAACTGACTGCCAAATGAGGAACATGGCCCATTTGCCCCTGGAACCCAAGGCCTGCCAAAAGCCAGGCAGGTGAACATGACCAGCTGCAGAAATCAAAGGGAAGTGCAAAATGAAAATGCACAGTGCCTAAATAAAAAATGAAGAATTTCAAAAGGGCAACTGCAGAGCATTCGGTCAAATGTGGGGCCCTTTAGAAGGCATGGTCATGTATGACGAATCAGGTTCAAACCTGGCCCTGCATGTGAATGAATTCATCCCACACCAGCTGGCTTCCCATGTGCTTCTCACAGGTACACAGGAAGGCTCAGCAGAACCAAGCCAAGCTGTCCTAGACTCAGAGAGTCACCCAGCCAATCCCCAGTTAGGAGCTAAACAAGTGTGGTTTTTAAATATACTAAGTTTGAGGGTATTTGGTTGCCTATCAGAAACTGATAGAAGTACTAAACAGAATCAAGGTTTCTTGGAAGAATGGCTGAGTCCAGGTCTGGGTCAAGAAATATATAAGATGAGATGTAGACATCTTTTGTGCCACATACTGAGAAAGCTCCAAAAGACTAATGAACTAGTGTCCATAGAACACAGGGAAAAACTATAAATACCAAAATCTAGCTAATTTATCCTTGATGAAGTATTTAAGGAGATCTGTGCTGATGTTTGTGCCTTAGAAATTCATCAGAAAATTAGTAAGGACAAACGGATAATATAGCGATGGATGTGTTAGTTGGATTTCCATCGGTGCGATAAAATCATGTAAGTGATAAACCACTTAAAGGAGGCAATGTTTATGTTGGCTCATGGTTTCAGAGTGTTCAGTTCATAGTCTGTTGGCTCCATTGTTTTGGGGTCTGCAGTGAGGGGCAGAACTTTATGTTGGGGAGTATACATTGGAGCAAAGCTGTTTGCTTTAGGGAAACAAGGAGGATGAGAAAGGAGGGGCTGGGGTCCCAACATCTCCTTCAAGGGCATTTCTTCAATGACCTAACTTCCTTCTACCAGGCCCCACCTCTGAAACGTTATACTATCTGCCAAGGACATTACAGATTGGTGGACAAGCCTTTGGCATACGGGCTTTTGTGGAAGTAACATTTACTATGTAAACCATAACAGGCAGATAGATATAGCCAAGCAAATATATTAAAATATTCATGGTAGAATCTTCCAAATTTCCAAATATGGAGGTTTTCCAAATTTTCTTTACATTTAAATTTTTTTCACAACAATATCTTGAACAAAAAATATAGGAGCCAAAAATTTATTGAAACACATCAAATATGTAAAACCCTGTGAATTCATGATACCCAAAACATGATTTATATCCAGTTACCCTTAATGGTAACAAGGGCATCAACTCCATATTCTGAAAATTAGTTGATAAAGGAAAGAAATTCCTTGTTCAGTTTTTCCTGTATGTCCTATATTTCAGGACAACTAACTCTAATTGGTAAGGGAAAGTGTCTTTTACAGGATAAATCTAATTAGTAAAAATGAACTGAATGACAAAATTAGGTACTCACCATTTTGCAAGTCCTAATGAAATAACTGCTTTAGGCAAAGTTTATCAATAAATGAAATCTTTAGATAAAAGTTTAATACAGAGTTTGACAATAGTAGTCAAGTCTTGGAAGATCAGTCTGCTACCACTTTAATCCACTAATCAGACTGGCATCACTAAACGGGCCACACATTATGTGGCTCTTGACATGTATAAAGAAGGACACAAGCCACCTATATAGGAATTATGCCAATGTACTTGAACTTGTACCCAATTAAGATTCAAATCTTATTTCTGTATATATGAAGAAAGACAGCAAATAAGCTAATGACATCATAAGGAAGAAAACGTTAAATCAAAATATTGACATTTTATAAAATGGATCCAGTTTTTTCCTAAAAAACTCAATGATTAAAAAGAGTAGGAAGGTACCCTAGATTGAATATGTTAGAATACATTAAATATAGTGTAGAGGTTTGCTTGCTTCCCAGCTTGAACAAAGCAAATAAAAAAGATACGCTTAAGATAATCAAAGAGATTTTCATTTGGTCTAAGTATTTGAGGATAACAAGGAATCACACATCTTTTTTAAGTGTGTAGGTAGCATTATGATTATGAATAAAAATAGCTATATTTTTGAGAGTGAAATGATTAAATGCTTGGTATTTGCTTTGAAATACTTTAGGTAGAAAGAAAATAAAAAAGATAAAGAAACTATACCAAAATCTTGTGGTTGGCATATGAGGGATTGTTACAGTCTTTTTCCTTCTTTTTAACTTTCATGTATGTTTGAAAACCCTTTTCAGAAGTAAAATTAGTATTCTTGGAGATGTTAATGATAACAATGACACAGCATCAAAATAAACTTTCAAATATTCAAAACATAAGAAGAAAACTTCAGAACCTCAACAGCCATGGCAAGTTTCAGCACTGTTCCAAGTTTACAAGAGAAGGTAAAAAGCTGTATTTGGATCTGATTAATCTTACCATGGTTTGAATTAATGGATATGTCAAGTAGTAAAGATAAAAATCAGAAACTAATGAATCAGCAAACCAAGGAAAAGGTAAATTAATAACTATATAAATTGTTTTTTTTTTCTTTTGGTACAGGGGATCGAACTCACAACCTCTCACCTGCCAGGCAGGTGCTTAGGCCACTGAGCTAAATCCCAGGCTAAGTTACTTCTTTTGAATCACAAATTATAAACACATCTGAACAATGTGATCATGAGGTGGATTTTCACATACGAGCCTGTTAAATTATAAAGTAAGTTCATCTTTCATTTAACCGAAGTTGTCTTAAGTATGAAATAGAAAAATGGGTTTGGGACATTTTGATGCTGAGGACATTTTGAAGATGCTTGATTGAGTAGTGCTCAGAGTGGAATCCTCTATGTTCACTTAGTACCTTGGCTGATTTTCCTTAGAGCAGTGTTAGTAGGGTTTTTTTAGACAATGGGAATATTCAGTATCTGCATTGTTCAGTGGGGTAGTCACCATAACACATTGCTATTAGGAAATTTGAAGGTAGCTACTGCCATGAAGGAAGTAAATTGCTAACTTCATTTTATTTTATTAATTACCTATTTTAAATTTAAATAGTCAATTTAAATTTAAATGTGGTTTGTGGATACCACATTGTCAGCACAACTAAAAATTATAGTCCAATGATTGCCAATTACATGAATATTTATTTTTATTTCACTAAAATAATTTTAAAGAAGACAAATTGTCTTCCAGTTGTATTTCAGAATAAATGATTGATTAGTAAGATTTTATTTGTTTCTATCAAATTTTACTCATTAAAATTTCTGCCACTGTGTTGTTTCTTTTACCAATCCCACTGTTTCCCAATCATGATTTTAATTCTTCAGTTAACTTTTATTCAAAACCTAACATTCGTTTTTTTGTTTTAGTGTCAGCTTCAGTTTAATGGTAACATTTAAAGTAAGCATAATCATTATGAGTTGAATAAAAGGCTAATGTTTATAATTATTTCTTTTTTTAATTTTATTTTAAAGATAGTAAAATCCAACAAAACATAACAGAACAAAGTCAATCAAAGCAAAGCAGTAAAACTGGTACAGAACTTCAAAGCAAGATACTAGGAAAACAATAGCTACTATAATATATCTTGTTATCTTTACAATAGTTGACCATTCCATCAGGTATAGTAAAATCAAACCAAAAACAAAACAGAATAAAACCAATCAAAACAGAATATGAAATAAAGCAAAAAAATTAATTAGAATAAAGCAAAGCAATGAGAACAATATTGGGCCTCAAAGACAAGACAGAAGGGAATCCCCCATATTTGCTACATTGCATACTGTCATCCTCCCAAGAGATACTCAGACTGCCAGACCCAGGCCTGCAAAAGCAACCAAACAATACAAGCATTTAGTTGGTTTATGTACCTTAGTTGCTATCAACTTAGCCGGTCCTCCAAACCAGCCTGTTGCTTTTGGGGGTGGGGGTTCTTGATTCTCAGACTGTGCACTGGTGGGTGCACGGGAGGCACAGATGTTTCTCTTCCTGGAGTCCGTGCCGCTCACACCACTCACCAGGAAGGCAGGCTAATTATCTTCTGGTTGGATCCTCCCTGACCCAACATGGCAGGTTCTCGGGAGGCATAGATGTTTCCCTTCCTGGAGACCACGCTGCTCGCACCACTCACCAGGAAGGCAGGCTAGTTGTCTTCAGGAAGGATCCATTTCTTAAATAAATAGTGATAACACTAAAAAATTCTATGAACAATGTGTAAATAATGGAGACAGTGAACAAAAAGGTGCACAAAAACAGAGAAACACAGATGCACAGAGAGTGAGATATGATAGACAAGGATGGTGAGCCACAGGGAGAAACAGGTATAGGAAGTGTTATGTCCAGTGGATCTGGGGTGTAAGGTTCCCAGAGGACCCTCACCTGACTTGTCTTTTTCTCCAATGTAGAAAGAGAAAGAAGAATCAGAAGACCAGTGCAAAGCAAAAGTAAAATTTATTTGCAGAAATAAGAACTACAAAGCCCCCAAGGAGTGGGGGACCAGAACTGTGTCACCGCTGACTCTGGGACTGCAGTCCTGTTTTATGGGGTAGGGGCCCGTGCCCACCTTTGGAGCATCAACACTTGATTGACTGCATAATGGGCTTTTCGCTAGGGGTTTGGATTTTGTGGGAACTCTGGAAGACATAGCAACCTGAACAAGGAGGAATGGAGACAGATGGTGTTGCCATTTTCAGAGGCAAAACCATCAACTGACAGCTGTCGAAGAAAAATCACAAAACTGAAAACTGTTTGTTGCTCATAGTCACACACAGGCTGCTTTTTTCCTACCTGTGAAAAGGGCCCGGGTCTTTATTTTAGCCTTATCTAGAGATCCTTTTGGTCCCTACAGAAGAGGAAAAGGAAGAAAAAAAGAGATTTGATTTAGCTCAGCTTAGGAGGCTGAAAGTCAAAGATCAGATAACCTCAGGCATTAGGCCTCTAGCGAGGGCACCATGGCAGTTGGAATGCCAGTGGTGGGAGGATGTGAGGGAACTCTTGTGGCAGGGTCAGAAGCCAGAGAGATTTGGGGACCTGGTTCACTTTTTTTGTAACAACTCTTTCATGGGAACTCATGGGAGTCCTATTAACACTACCTTATCCCCAAACCCAATAGTGGGGACTTGGATTCCAACACACAACCTCTAGGGTCAAGCTGCACCCAGATTGTGGTAAAATACAATATTAAATTGTGGCATCAGAGCAGGCCTTGGCATTGATGCAACATGAACAATGCCCGAGTGCTCCACAAGGAGGTCTGGTCCAGTGGATGCTGGTGAGGGGGACGACCTATTGATGTGCTTGCTTGATATAATTATTAATATATTCCTTTGTTTCACTTTCAGAAGTGACTCATGTGGATGATAAATTATATTGTCATTCTACCAATAGAAGAAAATCATCATGTCTCCTATATTTGCTACTTTTTGTAGAAACTGGTACTGAAACTATTGGAAAGAAATTCCTATCTCAATTTGCAGTAAAAGCTGATATTTATATTTTAAAAGGATTGACATTTTAAGAGTTAAGTGTGGTTTCTATTTTGGATCAGGTAAGTATTTCTAGACCTACCTTTACAATTCACAAGCTTTGTGATTTGGAGCAAGTCTGGAGCTAAATTTCCAGGGCTCCAAAATGAAGTCATTGAACTAGGTCACTTCCTTTTGAGCTTTATACCCTGGGCTCTGGGCTGCAGACAAGGATCTTCATTTTCCTATGTGTTATGTTTGTCTTGCTGCTGGGGTTAAATCTGCAGCCTCACAAAGCAAACAAACAAACAAGGACGGAAAGGTGTAGGCTTGTCTGTGGCTCCCCCTTTTTTCTCTGCTTCCTGTCTGCCATGAAATAATTTTGTTTTTTTTTTTTTCCTTTTCTTTCTCTCTCATTCTGTGTTTTCTTCCTTGATCCTAAACAAAACACACAGGCTCCCTAAATGAGATAAAAGACAAAAGGTACAAGGAAATACCACTGAAAACATAATTCCAGTTAAGATTTTATAATACTTTCACGCCATATAAAATTTAATAAGTAATCTATGTGACTCTTAGCACTGTGCCTAATGTATCTAAATACTGTCTAAACAGTGGCTCTGAGTATTACTTTGCCCCACAATGTTATTTTAAAGGTATTTATAACATATGCAAAATGCTTGAGATATAACAAGTATTCAGTAAATTCCACCCATCATATTAAAGAAAAATGATTTTGAACTCAGTGTAATGAATGCAATATTATATTAATAAGCATACATTTAAATCTATTAAATTGTTACATATAGTAGTAAATATTGTATAGTTTTTGAATGAAGGAATTTAGTGGAAATACTAATCCTTTAAAAGCTTTGGGAATTTTTCCTATCTACTGCTATCTTTTTAGCTCTTGTAAATCACATCCTATGCTAACAAACTATACACTCCAATGTTCTTAGTCTTCATATTGTAGAAGACAGTATCAGCAAAAATAACTGTTAAGCCTTTGGAACAACACATGACATATGACACCAGCCATTAAATCATCAATACATTGGACAGAATGGAATTAGTTGCCTCATCTAAACCTAATGGCAGGAAAACAGGAAAAGCAAAATTATAGATGGGGTTGCTCTGAGGACAGGCTTTTAGGTGTGTGCAAGAAAATGGAAAGGAGTCAGGCTTCTCTGATTTCTAGGGTATCACTGCAGGTCTTCCTCAGTTCAACCTTCAGGTGTTTACATAGAGGACAAAATCCTCTTTCTCTTAAAAGCAAGCTTTGGGTCCCACCTTGGGTCCTGGCAGAGGGTTGGCTGTCTCTGTCATTCTCTGCATTGTTGTATCAGTGGTCTCTTTCTTTCCTCAATCATCTCCATTAGCAATAACACATGTTGATCTCTCAGGATGCAACACACACACACACACACACACACACACACACACACACACAGACACACTTCACTCTTCACCCCACTCCTCCTCTACCTTTCTCTCCTTATTACCTCATTTCTCTATTCCTTGGCAGGGGAAAACTTTTGGAAAACATTTTCTAGGAATACTGCCTCCACCAACTCGGTAAACAGCTATTCTCCAGCCCACTCCAATCTGGCTTCTGTCACCAACACTGAAATGAAATTGCTTTTGTCATGTCACAAATGAATTCCATTTGTTGCAATCATCAAGGCCTTTTCCATCCTCATCTCACTTTACTTCACGTCCCAGCAGCATTTGACAGAAGGGGTGATTCCCTCCTCCTGAAATGCTGTCCTCTTGGAGTCTGTGAATCCCCCTCCTTGGGGCTCCATGCACGATTTTCTCTCTTGAGTACTTGCTCTGAATAATCTCACTCATTTCCATGACTTTAAATATACTCCATCTGCTGATGGGTTCCAAATTTATACACTCGCATATCTGCTTGCCTCCTGCCATCTCAGTTTGGATGGCCAATAAGTATTTCAAACACAGCTTGTTGAAAACAGGAATCGCGTGCTTCCACCATTACCTTCCCACCCTTCATACCGGCTTCCTAGTCACAGCCCCTTTGTTGCTCAAACTGGAAATCTGGCAGTCATTCGTGTTAGCATCTCCATCACAAGTAATCACCAAGTCCCACCCACTCTGCTTCCAAAATACTTCTCAGCATCCTTTAGCCCTCTCCATATCCCTGGGCACCATCATGGTCCATGCTACAACATCTCTGGCCTAGATAATAGCCAGAGAACAGTAACCTGTCTTCCTAGATCCACTCTTGTTTCCCCCACCCCCTTCATGGATTCTCCTTGCAACACTCCATCCTATCATTCTGAACCAAAATGCCTCTTGGGAGTCAGCACATGTTATGAAAGTAGAGTTAAAAAGAGTTGTTCATTAATTGTACATGGTATAAGAAGGAAAGAGAGAAATCAAGAATGAACAGTGTTACTGGAGCAACTGGACTTTTATCAAGGTGGAAAGGTTTGGTTTAGGTTGAGTACAATTTGGCTGGCAGGCATAAGAAGAGGTAGAGGTGACCAACAGTTTTATTTTTGATGTGGTAACCCTAAACAGAAGGGTACACAGAAACATTAGACATACTTGTTGAATGATAAGTAAACCAAGATAGACTACCAGAGAAAGCAATGGTTTGGGAGGAATGGTTTGGGAAAGTTGTTAAGGCTATGATGTGTTAAAGACTTATGTGAGGTTCCAGTGGAAATCTCATGGGTATGTGGGTCTAGAGATCAATAGGAAAATTAGACTTGGAGGTATAGACATGAGAGTTATTACTGAGAGTTTAAGGTATGGAAAACATAAGATTGGTGCAGTGAGGACTCAAGTAAGACTGCCCTCCAGAGGCATGCGTGACTGGCATGGACCCCAGGAGAAGAAAGAAATGGGCTTCTCGGGAGCCTGACCAGCTGGGCCCGAGCGCCTCCAACCAGGAGACAAGTAAGACTGCCTTCCAGGGGCCTGCGCGACCAGTGTGGACACCAGGAAGAGAAACATTCCCCCCATATGCCTACCGGAGCGGGGGCTAAGAATCAAGGACAAAGCTCTTTCCCCCCTCCTTGCCCCCCCAGTAAAGCAACCTGCTCGTTTGGAGGTCTGGCTACATTGATAGCAACTAAGGTACATAAAACAACTAAATGCTAGTATTGTTTTGTTCATTTTGCAGGCCTGGGGCTGGCAGCCTGAGTATCTCTGTGGAAGATGTCAGTACTCAATGTAGCAAAAATGGGGGATTCTCTTCTGTCTTGTCTTCGAGGCCCAATGTTGTTCTCATTGTTTTGCTTTATTCTTATTAATTTTTTGACCTTATTTTATACTGTTTTATTGGTTTTATTTATTTATTTATTTTTTGGTTTGATTTTACTATACCTGTTGGAAAGGTCAACATTCTGAAAATAACAAGATATACTATAGTAGCTATTGTTTTCATAGTATCTTTCTTAGAAGTTCTGTACCAGTTCTACTGCTTTATTTAGATTGACTTTGTTCTGTTATGTTTTGTTGGATTTTACTATCTTTAAAATAAAAAAAAAGATTGGTGCAGTGAGGATTTTATAAATTAAAAGATTTTCATATCACATTTTTATTCAAAATAGAACTTACTTAACTGAATCTGAAAAAGCTAGTCACCATCCCCGGCTTCTCACCCAAAAAATCCAGTAACACTTGACTTCCCCCTTCATAGTTACAATAACCAAAAATGTCTGTAGACATTGACAAATGTCCCCTGAATGTGAGAAGGGATTGTCCCTGATTGAGAACAACTGGATTAGAATATCAATGACAAAATCAGTATTTCTCCCAGGCCACAGCATGTTAATATTGGAGAATATTAAACAGCTACAGAATGGGAACATTTTGAGCTTTTATCCTGAAAACACTCTTGGGAAGGAATTTACAATTGAGTAGCCTGCCGGCACCCAAGGGATAGGGTAGTATATTGGTCAGCTTTGCTGTTGCTGGGGCAAAGTACCCAACACTTACAACTTGAAGGAGAAGAGGTCTAGTTTGGCTCAAGATTTCAGCCATGGCTGGCTGGTCCCATTGCTGCGAGTCCTAGGGGAGGCAGGGCATCATGGCAGAAGGCCACGCTAACATGGTGGCAGGGAGGCACAGACGGGGGAAGAGTGTTAGAGAGACATATACCCTCCAAAGGCACATCCCCAGGGACCCACCTCTTCCAACTGGGGCCTACCTCTGAATAGCACAATCAGCCTGGAATATCATTGCTCACATTTCTGTCACCTTTCCAGGAGTCTCTTAATTCAGTCAAGATGACAATTAAGATTAACCGGCAGAGGAAGAGCTGAGGCTTAACTTCGAAGCCTGTAGCCTTCAATCCATGCTGCAGGTAGCCCTCTGTCTCCCTGCAGTAATCCTGCCCCATCCCACAGCCATGGGCTGATAGCTCTGGTGGAAGGAGACAATGTCTCCAGCACGCTAGAGCCGACTTTATTATTTCACTTGAGGAGGTGCTCAGTGCAGTTCATCTGCTGCCCTCTAGTGAGGCTGCACGGTGAAGCCCGGCTTGTTAACATTTCCTCCTATGGATTTCAAAGCTGAATTTGCCAAGCTGGCTCTGCGCTTGAGCACCAGGATCCAGGAGATACAAACGTGCTGACTCTAGTTTCCTCCCATCCTTGCCCCAAATTGCATCACTAACACTCACTAGCGACTTCTCAAGTGTGAAGGTGAATGCACAGGCCACTGGGGACAGCAGAGGAATAGGGAGGGGAAATGAATGTGGGGGTACGAGCGCTGCAGTGTTCTCAGAAAAGTGGGGGTCAGGGCAACTATTAAAAAACAGGAACACACTCTCCGTTTGGCTTCGGTGTTGCTGAACTAGATGCTCTTTGTTGTAGAAATTAGTGAACAGCAGTTGAAAGCAAAACTATTCTGCCACAGAGGCACAGATGACGTTAGTCAAAATACACTGCTCAAGAACAATGCTATGACACTGTTCCTTACAAGTTTCACCTGAAGACAGAGCATCTATTTTTGTGCATGTCCCAAGAAAAGAAATGCTAACCATAAAGAGTGGAGTTTCTGAGTGCAGATTTTAAAACATGGAGGGGCAAATCCTGCCCTTGGGGCAGGGATAGAAAATAGTTCTCTGAGAAGGTAAAAGCTATTTCCATACCACCAGTGTTAAAGGCCCCTACTCTTTGTAATGTTTTTAAAGAAATCTTGAATTTACCACACCAAACTATGTAAAAATTTTTTTCATTTAAATAATTTAAAAATTAGATTTAAAAAACTGGGATCTCTGACAATGCATCTGAAGTATTTTTGATTTCTAAGAGCATGGAGCCTCAAATTATACTACACAGTTATAGTAACAAAAATATAGGACTGGCATAAAAATAGACACATAGACCAAGGGAATAGAATAGTGGACACAAAAAAAGAACCCATATAAACACAGCTAGTTGACAAGAGCCACAATCATACATTGGGGAAAAAAGCCTCTTTAACAAATGGCACTGAGAAAATTGAGTATATACAAGACTGAAATAGATCCTTTTACATACAAAAATCAATTAAAAGTGCATTGAAGACCTAGGTGTAAGATGTGAAACTTCAATACTAGAAGAAAACAGGGAAAAAGAGTTAAAGCCATTGCCACAGACAAAAACTACAACAGCATGGAAAATAATAACAAGAATTCAACAAATGACATATCAAACTAAAGTTTTGGCACAGTAAGGAAAACAAGGAACAGAATTAAGAGACAGCCTCAGATTTGGAGAAAAGATTCACCTTCTTCCACCACTAGAGAAATACAAATCAAAACTACATTGAGATTTCCATCTCACTTGTCAGAATGTTGGATCATCAGGAATACATAAAACAAATTCTGGCACCCTTCTACACTGCTAGTGGGAATGCAAGTTAGTACAGCCACTATGGAAATCATATGGAAGCTCCTCATCAAACTAAAAATAGAACTATCATAAAACCCAGCCACATGACTCTCCGTGGATATATACCTGAAGGAATTAAAGGCAGAATACCATGGAGATATCTGAATACCCATGTTTATTGCAACACAATTCACAACAACCAAGATACATAACCAACTTAACTGCCCATCAGGAGGTAAATGGATAAATTGTGGTGTATAATACACAATGGAGTATTATTCAGTGGCAAAAAGAAATTTTGCCACTTGTAAGAAAATGAATGGAACTGGAGATCATGTTAAATACGCCAGACTGACAGGTACTATGTGTTTGCCCTAAAGTGTGGAATCTGTTAAAGACAACATGAAAGTAGAAGGCAGAGAGAATTGTTAGACAAGAGGAAAGGAGTAAGGAAGTAGGGAGGGCAATGTAATGGATGCTAATGGAGATGGAAAAAAGTTATTAATTATATCATTAAGAGATTGTGATGGTGACATGAATACACTGAAGTGAAAAGGTGTCTACTACACTCAGGTGAAATAGCAGGTGACAAAATGGTATGTATGGCATTGCCAATTTTTTATTTTCAAAAATGCATTAATACAGAGAAATCAAGAAATCATGCAGAATGATGTCCACTTAACTATTTCAATTTGTTGATGGGCATGAGACACTAAGCACATTTTTCTTTCAGACTATAAAAATTATAAAACTATGAATTGGTATAGGTATAGATTTATTAATCAGCTTGGTTGTAGAAATAATTTCATATTGCATATCCACCCCTAATCATGATCTTGTACACTTTAAGTATATGTATGTGATTTTGTCAATTACACTCGATGGAAAAGGGGGAAAAGTTATGTTCCTTGTCATGAGGAAGCATAATTGGTATATATGCACCATAGTGATTTTTATCTCTGCAGGTAAATTCGGCATTGGAAATTCAGCTTTAAGTAATAAGAAATGCATTCCTCTTATAGTTTAAATTTAGTAGGAAGCTTACATATAGGATTTGTAACTAAGTAGGCCTGAATTCCAGATAAAATCTCAAAAAAAGAAAAAAGGAAAAGTCCATGAGGCATAAAGTATATGAGCAGAAAGCTCTTGTGGCTCTTCTAAAAAGGGCAATCTCACTTACGGGGCTCCACACTTAGGACCTAATTACCTCTTAGTGGTCCCACTTCTTAATACTATCATATTAGATATTAAATCTGACATAAATTTTGGGGGGAAGACATTCAGTCTGTATCATCAAAGGACAATCTGTTGCCTACAGGTGCACTCTGAATCTATTAGTCAACTGGCAACATTGAGTAGGGAGCGGAACACATTCAGGTAGCTACCTAATCAGCCTTAGCTTTCATAAGTCAGTGATTCTACCTCAAGTACATCTACCTTGTTTGACACACAGCACTTGTACAATTTCAAGGTATAAAATTACTTGCAGAGAACAGCTTTGCCTTGTAGTATGTGCACTTATTTTACTACCTCTAGGCATGTCAATATGGGCTACTCCATGACACCATTATAAAGCTCCATGGGAAAAGTGTGCCTTAGGTCTTTGTACAAACATACTAACACAACTTCTAGATGAGGTGTCTTACCTTGTGGAGACTGATCCATGCAAATGAATGCTTCTTTCCAAAGAAAATAAAGGTTAAGAATTGAATTTGCTGCCTAATCCTAGTGAGCGTTCAAGTTATTATGGCATGAATTTTAAGTATATCTTTGGGGTTTCTCCTGTTTACTGATTCTCCCTTTTAACTATAATTTTCTTACTTCTTGTTATTCTATTGTTTACATAAGCTTTTATTAGAAGGAGGAGACCAAATAGTAAACCTTGGGCTCAAGGTGGACACAAGAATAGGATGGGGGAAGAAAATAAAAAGATAATTACAGAAAGCTAAAGAGGCTTTTAACATAAAAATTACAAAATGTAGTAAAATAAATGGATGTACTAGAAGGAAAATGCAGAGTTAATGGCCTTAGAATGTTTTCTGTGTTCAATGGAATTTGATCCTGTCTTTTTACTAAAAATCACTCCCAAAACTATACAGTACACATTATACAAGTTATCTAATGAATTTTCAATGTCATTTTAGCTTAAAATGTAAAAAACTACTTTTACCATCTAAATAAACTAGTATAATACAATCCATATAAAAGTGAATTCCTCCAAATACAATTTAACAAAAGAATGGGGCAAAACCTATGCCATGACTACCATCTTAAAACAACAATACTAAGAATTCAAAAAACCTATTTCTGTTACTTAAATGAAAATATTTGTTACATAATGTGAACAAAACCAAAGCAAGACAGGTAATTCTTCCTATGAACTTTATTTTTGTTCTGGAAATTTTATGTTTACGTTTAAAATCAGACACTGTAATAGACACAGACATTGAAACTTTGCATAAACACTTTGAGTTTACTTACATATTCTTCAAATTGTCTCACATAAAACTGCCTATAAATTATACTTTGTATTGATGATTTAAAAACAAGCACAACATAAAAAAACAAAGCCCCTTCCTCTGTTTCAGGAGAAATGTTTTACTGTGAAGTTATCCTTTTAATGTCTCTGCTGTCAGTTCTGAGTGAACCAGGATGGCCGCTTCCTGTTTCGTTCAATGATCCTCTTGCCCTGATCCTGTGGCGATGGTGCCTCTCCTGTGTATAAGACCACAGTCTCTGTGGGGGGAGCTTTAAAAGGCCCCCCTTCTTGTTTCCCTATCTGTCGTCTGATTTCTGCAGTTTCCTCGCGCACTTTCTCATAGCAAAACCCACAAAGGACATGTTTCAGTTTGAGGTGACCACATTCAGGACAAATGTCGATATTGTTCTTTAAAAATAGAAACAAAAATATGTATTAGCAAGAGGTAATATGACGCACAAATAATCCCCAATAGGAGTGATGTCTACAGTTGAGAATGCTTACATTACACGAAGTCGTAATATCACCTAGATTCAATCTCACTTTGATTTTTTTTTTTTTTGTTTTTTTTTTTTTGAGACAAGAACTATGTAGGTGAGGCTGGCCTCACACCCACAGCAACTCTTCTGAGATTATAGGTCTGCACCATCATGCCCAGCTTTCAACCTCATTTTAATAAAGAAACTGACAACAAGCAATACTGAATTTGAATTAGTAGAATAATTAGGACTAGAACTCATGTTTACCAACTTTGTATCTGGCACTTAAACACAGCAGTCCTTTTTACCTAAAAAGTCTATTCCCTTAACTCCAAATATCTAACAAGGAGTCCATCAACATAAGGGGGTGATCTTAAATCAGAGAGCATCTTAAATAACATGCCAAAGAAAAGCAAATTCACTTTCAATCTACCTTAAGAAAAATAAGATTACAAGAATACTATAAGCTGGAGTCCTCTGTTTTATTACAGTATGATTTAAATTCCTATTCAGAATATAGTTTTGGTAGATGGCACAATTTTTCTTTTTATTTACAACTGAGTACTTCCTAATGCAAAACTCTCGTGATGTTACAATTTGAAAGTATTTTAATAAGCTTTAATATATAAGAATTATAAAAAACTTCAATATATTTTGAAGGTACACTTGAACAAAAATATAAAGAAAAGGAACAAATCAGGAGATTGAAGAAGTTTTAAATACTTCATAAGGTTAATATACCAACATGTGTGAGACTGATAACAAACAAGTTTTATTTTTTGAAAGAACAAAGAATTCTGCTAATTACTGGCCTCATCATATTCTCATTGTACTTTGCTGTGATGGGTTGCGTGTCCACCTAAGATATGAAAAGACAACCACTCAGCTGGTCTTTTCATCCTCAAAGTACCCAATGTAAGATAGTAGTACACGCAGCAGGAAATAACTTACAGCAGAAAATGTATGCACAGGCTAAGAGCAGTCAGAGAACTTAGGTAACTGGTGCAGGAACTCATTTCTAAAAGCTTCAATCCTCAAGATCGAATTTTATGGAGTCCTAAGTAAAATGTTTTTCAATTCCAGATTTAATTTCAGCTTTACTGTGACTCAGAAACACTTTTTGGTTGAAGTTCCAAGTGTTTAAATGTGAATGTGGAAACTGTTCTTGAGTTTCATCCACACAGAGCTGATGTGGTGGAATGCCATGAGGCAGGCGAGAACTGAAATTGTTAACTGTTATAGCCACAAATTAATACTATACCTACTATAATTTTTTTCAATTAGACCAATGAACAGAATTCATCCATATGATGGGGTAAGTGAATATGGAATTGTCAGACCACACAAAGAAAAGTTTCAAGAGAAGAATGTGAGTTCAAAGATCAGATTGCCAGGGGTCAAATCCTGACTTTCTCACTTAATAGCTCTGTGACCACAGATAAATTCTTTTGGCCTCAATTTCTTCACCCTATAAAATGAAGGAAGTGGCATTTACTTTGGAGGACTGGTATGAGAATATGATGGGACAATGCACATAAACCATTGAGATACATCATAGGCTGTGATTGTCCCTCACAGTATTTTGGACATGGTAAAGGATGAGTGGAATACATAATGGTTAGTAAAATCTAAGATCCAAAATGCTCACTACTTCTGACTTTCAGTATTACCACAGTTAATATGTTTTATTCATTTGTAACTCAAAATCACTCAGCCCATGATGGACACAGTTCATAATTGAAAAATCATGTGGCTTCTTCACACCTAGTCTGCTGTCTAATCTCTAAACTTCTTCTTTTATTACGTTATTAGTATTGGGGATAGAGGACAATAGACTTACATAACAAGATTATTGTATTTTAGTTAGGGCAGACCATAGACATATAAAACCTGAGAATAATTTATCCATAGGATATATGAATATACCACGATAATATTCAACGGTGGACTTGAGGAAAAGTATATTCACAAAAATGAGTAAATTACCTTAACTTTAATAAGATTCCGAGGGTCTCTTCTTCTACACCGGTTAACTTCAATAGTGCGTCTTTTTTTGGGAGCTGCCATCCAAAAGATACCATCCAAGAGGCTGGAATTCTCCTTATTTCCACTGATATCATTTGCTGGCTCTGTAAATATCACTGGACCCTGTACTGCTAATGCTGGTCCTATAAAAATAAAACATGGAGATACAGAATCGATTTCCAGCTCCCAAATGACTACATACAAATATCATTCTTCTTATCAACCCTGATATGTCAAGACACACACAGTTTGGCATGTTAAATTCAGTAACATTTAACAGAAAATGTAGCTATTAAGATACACAGTACTAAAGCTAATAAAAAAGGCATTTTTAAATAACACAGAATTTTTTCTTAATGGAACTTGCTGAAATGAGATGAATGAAACACTACAATCTTGCATCTCATGAAATATAGGTTTAGTAATGAACATGACTAAAAGTTTGACAGGAGCATAACTTAGACTCACAATCATTCAAGTGTCCACAGTTTACTTGGTAGAGTCAGTATCTACTTAAGGTCCAAGTAAATTGTGATTCCATAAATGCACTTGTGATCCACACTGAGATAATTCTGTACTAGCTCTCTTAAAAAATTCACAGTGCCTTTTATTATATAACCTGGTAGATTCCTATAAGTCACTAAATTCTTCGTTAATATTTAATCTTGACTCCTGTTTGCTGTCTAAGAAAAAGAACCAGTTCCTCTCTTCATTGTATAGTACTATCTACATGACTATCAATGTCTCACTTGTGTTTTTTAAAAATGCTTAAAAAAAATTAAAGAAATTCCTTTATCTTTTGCTATTCTTCAGATTTGTGACACTTCTTTTGGTTTTAAGAATTCTTAAAGTACATAAAGCTTTCTACACTTAACAAATGGTGTTGTTCAGTAGATCTAGAAGTACTGCTAAGCACAGCCTGGTGTTTTGTGAGACGCTCTGGATTGCCCGTGTGATCTTTGAACCGTTCCGAACCTACTTGTTCACTTGAAAAGTGGAGACACCTGCTGGAATTGTTAAATGTAACCCAGAAAGCACATAAAGAAAACCTAGCACAGTGATTAGCACACAGTGGTACATATTTTCTTGGTATATACCTGTTGACTGCCTGAGTATTTTCTCTTTTGAGATACTCTGTAAATGTCAAAGCAGTACCAGTTTTTACATTCAAGATATTTCTAATAAAAATTCATTCCTGAAATGAACACAGGAATCAGAATTCAGTTTCATAAAACACCACACAAGAGATCTAATTGCATTCCAGGTACATGGGGGTGGGGACTGAAAAGGAAAGACAACAGAGACCCAGAGTGGCCATCCTCGATGCCAAGTGAGAACTGCAGTGTTGTACACAGCACAACTCTGTAAACACGACAACTCTACCCAGTGCCCTGCAACGAAAGACTTGCCCAAACTCCAGGAGCCTTCCAGAAGCATAGGGTTCTGTCCTCAGGATGACCTCAGCTCCCCTTAAAGTGCTTAAATGAGAAAACTCTACACTTCCAGGAAAATGTACTTTTTGTTCTTGTCAACACACCTAACACCACACGCAACACGCAACACACACACACACACACACACACACACACACACACGCATCAACACTACCTGGTGACAGGCTCCTGAACTCCCTCTCTTGCAGCGTTTATGATAAAGGGCTCACAACTGTACAGAAGCATCCCCGGCGCAGGAGCTCAAGGCCCAGATGCGCTCCTTTCAAATAGAATCATCAATCAGGCTGAACAGGGCCTCTGTCTCCCAGTCTTTGTGGGCGAGGAAAACCCTAACTTCGCTACCTGGGAGCTTGCAGACAAGAGACGGACTAATCACACTTACAGGGGCTCCGTTTCTCTCCTTAAAAGGCCCAAATGGCCTCTGCACAAATTGGAACGGAGCTCGACGCGTTCTCATCAGTTGTTACCGAAAAGGATCTGTTCTCCGTTCTTTATCTAAAAAATCCAGCTGTCTTTACCTATGACACAACCTGAGGCGCTTGGATAACACGCTGCACGAAACGCAGGGCTCCTACTCCCCGCCCCTCCCCCGAAAAAAGCAAAAATGGGTGAGCGTCGGCGAAGCCAAAGGCACTGGGAACCTCCTGCACGCTGGGCGGGGAAGAAAAATAAGAGCTGCGTCTACTACGCAACCCGGGGTCCTCGCATCAGCCTTTCTGCGCTTACCCCACGGAGGACTGGAAAGGCCTGGCCAGCTTCGCTGGAATTTTCGCTGCAGCAACTCCCAACAGTTTCGGAGAAATCTCCGAGACGCGGGCCACGGTGGAACCACTACCAGCAGCATGGCAGCCACCTTGTTCCTCGCCGGAAGACGGAGCCCACTGGACTGCTGGGTCCCGCCCCTACTTCGAGCATGCGCACAGATCCAGAGTGGGAGCAAATTCGGCTTCTGAAACTACGACTCCCAAAATTCCTCGGGGGCGGTTTGGACTCTCTCTTCCAATCAGAGAGAGGGGAAGGAGGTGCGGAGAGAAGAAGTGAAACTAAACTGACCGTAGAGCGCATGTGTGCGGATGTGCTTGGGATCTCCGGTTAAAGATGGCGGAACGCGGGTACAGCTTTTCGCTGACAACCTTTAGGTATGGAAGGGACCCCCAAAGTTCTCGGCGTAGCAGAGGTTGCAGGAGCTCGTTTGACTCCGTTTTGTGCTTGCTTGCCTGTGTCTCGGTGCTTTGGGAGAGTCCAGGAGGAAATGGGGATGGGAATGCAGCTTTGCACAGTCATTTGCCGGGCCGACTGGAGGCCAGGGACCGCGGGTCCGGGGGATCCAGGCGAACTTGGGGCTACATTCCTGGGGGGCTGTAGCCAGTCATTCGCCTTCGCCCTGGAGACCGGAGCATAAGGCACTTTTGTACTAGTTCTCCCCAGGTGGCCCGTTCCGAACTCGGGACTTCTTTCCTGGCCCAAGTAGGCCTGATGCGGGCGGGAGCTTCCGAAGCTTGGAGTAGTTAATGCGTGGAGTCGTGTGTTTTGTTTTAAATCTCAGCTTTATCGTTAGGTTGGAGTGCTGGTCTTCCGTTGCCACTCGCTGTCTTTTAAAACTTTCCGCTTTTGGTTTCTTCGAGGGCTCTTGGTGGAAGCACGAGGACTGAAAAATGAAAGCGCTGATTTGCCTGACAGGTTTTTGTGGGCCCAAACCGTTAGGCTACAATATTTGTTAAGTTCCTTTCTTCTTTTTTGGGTGGAGGTATGCTTTCAAAAGAGTTTAGACTTTCTATTGTGGAACAGGGGGTTAAAGTAATAAGTGTGTTTTTAAAAATACAGTTGATATACACAGTCATATCCAATGTAAGAAAGTCATCATGGAAACATTTTCAAAATCCACCAAGGAAGGGTTCTAGTTTGATCGTTTTCTTGAGGATCCGTAGTGCCACATTTAGTTTGTTGTCCTTTCTGAACACTGAAGGCAGATGGGACCTCACTTGTTGAGTACTTTCTGTTTAGGTGCAGCTTGACCTACTTACTTTCCACTACCATCTGTGATGAACATTATGTCAGCCTGTTACAGATGAGTTAACCACTACTTAGACAAATTAAATAACCTGACCAAGGTCATCGTGAGTAGCAGAGTTGACATATAAACTACATTTTTTCTGATGACAAAAATTAAAACTTCCTATTATATCATATTGTCTTTCTGAAATCAGAAATGCCTTCCTCTTGACAAGAACTAAGGATATATAATTTTGTTTCATAAGCTTTGAATTAAATTTACTGAATTGTGCTACTTTGGATTTCCTGTAGAGTGACAGAAAAAGAATTGTGCAAGGTAGTCACTGTTGACACTTGTGAAAAAAGCAAAATCTTATTTCCAAAAAAAATGTAATCTTAGTGGAGCCGAAACATAGAACAATCATATATTATCCAGGACCAAGTCTTGTGATAACAGACTTTTTTTTTTTTCTTTAAACTAAAACTTTCTAACATGATGATTGAACTCGTTTGGACAAAAAAGAAAATTGTTTTTATCCTGTTGTAATTAGAATTAAGATACAGTGGGGCAAGTGACTAGAAACCAGAAAGAAGATGTTTTTGTGGCTGACATTTAGTTGAGAATATTGCCAGTAGATGAACAAATTGATGCCTACTAATGAATTCTGGAAAATGCTTTTCTGTTATTCAAGAATTTTATTTTAAAACTATCAAAGAGGGGACATAACTGTCAGGAAAGGGCCATGCTTGAGGAGGATTTTTGAAACTGGAAGATGAAAAGAAGCCAGCTATTTGGAAATATAGTAGAGAGAATAGTTGACATAGGGGACACTATAAGCAAGGAGGTGCTTGAGGGCCTGTCAGATGAGTAATATTTATTTTAAGTGAGCCAGGACATTATTAGGGAACTTCAGTGGGACTGATGTACAAAAGTCACTGGCTGGAGGTGAACAAGAAAAACTAGTTAGAAATCTGTTTCATTTATCCCAGGTAGAGATACTGGTGCTTTAGAATG
This sequence comes from Dasyprocta punctata, assembly GCA_004363535.1. Classification (NCBI taxonomy): domain Eukaryota; kingdom Metazoa; phylum Chordata; class Mammalia; order Rodentia; family Dasyproctidae; genus Dasyprocta; species Dasyprocta punctata. The sequence goes on along the minus strand of RJWM01007453.1, from coordinate 34,466 downwards.
CTCAGCATACCCAGGTTAGTGAGCTTAACACACAGAGAATGATATAATAATGATAAAGTCGTGGACAGATAATGGAAGTGGAGAAAGTAATTTTGTGAGTTTTTAAATATTCCTCACAGGTATGTGAACTAAGTATTGAACAGTATTGAAAGCTGGGTAGACCGCGAGAGTCCTTGAAACAGTGACTATTAAAGGCAGAAAAATTTAGCCTTGCTTTTAAATCTGAATATATACTGCTTAGGTCAGCAAATTTTGTTGTCTTTAAACTGCAGACCTTAGTTTTGTTTCTTAAATCCATCTAAATGTATCTTTATCATCCAAGTAACTGGACTTCTGTTGCTAGGTAATATGCTGGAATCCTGAAATAATTGAAATAATGATGAACTTACAAACAGGAAGAAGAACAGGACAATAGAGGCAGATTGTTTGTCATTCAGTCTTAGAGTGAGAGCTCAGGCATCTTCCCTGAGCTAAGAGTTCCAGGATGGCCAGGAATACGTTCACCAGGCAATAGGGAAGTGAGTTTCAGACAGGGGAGTTAGCTTGTCTGAAGTTTCTGAGTTTTAATCCTAGTCATGTAGACTGGAGCAAGGTGGGATGATACGATTTGAGATTAGAGTAACAAATTATAATTGCATGAAGTTAAAACAGTTGGCCTTCTGAAATTTAAGATTATCTTTTCAGTAGTAGATGTGAGATACGGATTTAGCTGTATCACTTTGAAGAATATTTTTGGGGATTTTTTCCTTTATAAAATGAGAAGGTTAGTTTGCGATGTTTATGATCATTCTAACTGAATGACTAGTGTGAGATAAAATGTGACCAGTTTGGGACTGATATTTAGCTACCAAAGCAACTGGACTAGATCTGTTACAATAACCATCGAATGGTTCCTAGAATTAGGAATCAAGTGTAATGCAAAAATACTATACAGTATTACTTCAATTCATGAACGCAATTCTCTCCATGATTCTGGTCACAAACCGAACTGCACAAAAACTGAATCAAATTTCCCCATAAGGTCAACATTGAAGCTAACGACTGAATTTGATTTGGTTTTCATTCAACTCAGTGTGCAACCAGAATTGTGGAATCAAGTTCGTGAATCAAGGTACCACTGTGCAGAGAATACGTTTTGTGAATAATAACCTAGGTCTTACATCTTAGGCTCTGTGTACTTTGTTTAAAAAAACCCCTGCACATTAGAGCTTCGCATGGTGGCCTATTCCTGTAATCCCAGCACTTGGAAGGCTGAGGCAGGAGGATCCCTTGTGAGTTTGAGGCCAGTGTGGGCTACAAAGTGAATTCAGGGCCATCCTGAACTGCACAGTGAAACCCTGTCTCAAAAAAGACCAAAGTGGGGGGGACCCACAAACACCTGCACATGAAATACATCTAAAGATATAAAGATATATATATATATATATATATATATATATATTCTTAATAATGTTACTTTTCAGTATATTGCTAATTTTTTGCCAGAAACTTTTATAGACATCATTTCACTTCAGCATCACAACTTTTAGAAATAGGTGATCGCTATGGTGCTGTTATCCCTATTATATAGAAAAGAAAACATACACTGAGAGCAAACATGGCTTGCCCAAAGTTAGGAGGTTGCTAAGTGGTGAAAAGCAGAACTAGTAGTACTACTGCTGTAAGTGGCAAATGAAAAGCAACCCAGGGAGAGAAGCAGTGCTTCATTATGAGTGCGTTCAAATTATCTTAGTTTATGAATGAACAACTTCATGACAGATTTCAAAGGCCAGCTGTTCCTTGGGGTTTCATTAATAGATTTGACTGACACATCTGCCCTTTCTCAGCGATGTCTAACAATAAATACTTGAAAATATTTGACCTTAGCACATAGCTGTGTTTCCTTTCAGCCCATCTGGTAAGCTTGTCCAGATTGAATATGCATTGGCTGCGGTGGCTGGAGGGGCCCCTTCAGTGGGAATTAAAGGTAAAGAAGTACTTCATTCTTCAGATGTTTTTTAGTAGTTAACTTAATTTTTTCGAATGAGTAATTTATAAATAGCTGTGGCACCATAATATTTAGCAGTTGTTTTTGTTAGTCTAGTTTGAATTTTAAAGAAAATAGTGATAAGCCATGAAGTGATTACAGTTTCTTTTCAGAGTAAATTTAGCCCCTTTACATGTTAGTTGTGATAGCACACAGTGTTCTTCCCTTTCAGAAAACTGATTATTCGTTTGTTTTTGCACTGTTTATCACTGTTACCTGGCAGTTGTTATCCTTCCTATATAGCTTAGAAAGGCTAATTAGAAGACAGTCTGAAGATAGTATAGTTCTTTCATGTCCTAGTATTTTTTTTAAATGATCTACATTTATTTAAAATTTTTATGTTAAATTTAAAATCTGTAAGCTTACAGTAACCCTGAAGTACTGTAAGAGAGGTTGTATAACACCTTTAGCTATAGGAATTTTTTTGTTTTGTTTTGTTTTTTTAAGTATAGAATAAGTGACCAGTGAAGGTAAAATGAATTTTACCATTTCTTAGGTAATTTTGATACAAGAATCCTAAAGAAAAGGTTTTACAAATTACAGGAAATGGAGTTTAGGTTTAACACGTCCATCATTAAAAAGTTGTCGAAACATGTCTTTTAGGTGATTAAACATGGAGATCTTTTTTGTTTTTTTTCCTCTCCTTCAGCTGCAAATGGTGTGGTATTAGCAACTGAGAAGAAACAGAAGTCCATTCTGTATGATGAGCGAAGTGTACACAAAGTCGAGCCAATTACCAAGCACATAGGTTTGGTGTACAGTGGTATGGGCCCAGATTACAGGTACTTTATTTATTTATGTAGTTTTTTACCATCTCATGAATTGATTGTAATCTGTACTTTAAAGAAAAAAGTCATTGGCACCTGGATTGGGTTACTTTAAGGAACTCGGTAGCCCTCTGTTACAAAAAAGGAGATAGATACATACTTACTCCTCTTACTTGTTTAGTGGACTTTACCTTCTGATAACTGTTCTCTCATCATCCAGCGTTAACCTCTTGTTACCTTTATTTCTGTTCTTGTCAAAGGGATAAAATTCCCAAAGTCTGCTGGATGTTACAGAGTGTGACAATCAGCTGGGATAAAGATGCTTGTAGAATTGCTCCTTTTGTGTTTCACCAGCAAGTTGAAAGTGATTGGTAGCTTGCTATGTCTGTCTGTCTGTCTTTCTTTCTTTCTTTCTTTCTTTCTTTCTTTCTCTTTTGAGATAGGGTCTTACTGCATAGTTCAAGCTGGCCTGGACTCTCTGTGTAGCCTAGGCTGGCCTCAAACTTGCAGCAATCCTCCTGCCGTCAGTCTCCTGAGTGCTGTGATTTCAGGCATGTCAGTCTTTAATACTCACACTTTTTGTAGAGCAAGATAGAGTCGACATTTCACTTAGAGTCAGAAAAACTAACAGATTCACTGGAATGTGATCAGCCTGCACTATGGTGGTTGGGGTTACCACTGTATGGAAGGAACCCTGCTATTGTGCCACCACTGATAGAATAAACTTAGATGGGAGAAGAGTGTCATACAGAGGGCTAATGTGCACATTCCAGATCTATAGTACATGAGCAGGTGAAGATAAATCCTGCATGTCCTGCTAATATATTTGTTGTATATCCTTAACAGCTTTTGACAATATTTATTTTTAAAGTTAGAAGTAGTTTTTCACTCTGTCTTAATCTCTGAAGGGAACTCAAGTGTAGGCCGTCTGCAGAGAAGATGGAGGCAGAGTGAGAAAAATATGTCCAAAATTGTATCCATATGCATATTGTGTTTGTGGGCCTGGTAAAACATAAAAAGATACAGTAGCTGGCCTTGGGATAAGGAGTGCAGTCTTGAAGAAGCCATGGAGAGAGAGAAACCTCACATTATTTACTAGGTATTCTAGTTCCTGCTTTTCTTCCTTTTGCCTTGTGCTTGTCTATCTCCTATTGTTCAGCTCCTCTATGACACTCTGAAATATTCTTCTGTATCAGTTGGGATCGAATGGCAGAGTGGGATCGGATGGCAGAGTAAAACTGGTTAGCACCTGTGTTTAAGATAACATGTTAAGCTTGTGCTATAGTTACATCCTTACAGAAAAAGAATAGGTCTTCAATAGTAGATAGAGCACCTTAATTTTAATCGATGCCTCCATCTTCCTGGTGTGCTAGAGTGCTTGTGCACAGAGCTCGGAAACTCGCCCAGCAGTACTACCTTGTCTACCAGGAGCCCATCCCTACAGCCCAGCTGGTACAGAGAGTAGCTTCCGTGATGCAGGAATACACCCAGTCAGGGTAAGTTGCTTTTATTGTTTGAAATATGCCATGAAGCTGGGGGTGGTGGCGCACGCCTTTAATCCCAGCACTCGGGAGGCTGAGGTAGGTGGAGCATTGTGAGTTCAAGGCTGGCTTGGGCTACAATGTGAGCGCAAGGCCAGCCTGAGCTACACAGTGCAACCCTGCCTCAAAAAACCAGGGCTGGGAGTTCGGCTCAGCAACTTACGCGCCTGTCAGGCAGGCGCGAGGTTGTGAGTTCAATCCCCGGTGCCGCAAAAAAAAAAAAAAAAGAAAAGAGATATGCCATGAATTAGGAGGGAAAAAATCATTTTAAAAGACTAAGTTTTTAGGAGGAGACTTAATAGTCCTGTATTTGTGTAGCAAATGGAGACAATCACTGTACTGAGTGTTTCTGTTCTTAGGTATACCTAGAATATTTTCTTAGGGAAAAAGTGTCAGTGTTTTCACATTTACACAATAGAAGAAAACCTGTAGAAAGAGTTGTTTTTGCCAGTGATTAAAATGCCTATTTATGGGCAGTCACCACTGCTACATTATCTTTCCAGCCAGAAGTGATTGTGAGCATGTGGTGAAAGCAGACATAACGTTAATTCGAGTAGAAGTAACACAGCATAAACATAGTTGTTGTTATGCAAACTCTGGAAAATCCATACTAGTTGGGAATTGTGCTTGTTAAGATACTGAATGTCCATACTTAGTGACTGCACTGTCTTTATTAGATGTGTCCTACTCTATTTGACACTTGAGGCTGGGCCCTTTACAGCTGAGGTTTATTTAGCTCATGGTTCTAGAGGCCTGACAGTGTGGCTTAGGCTGATGAGGGCCTTCTGGCAGGTAGCACTACGAGGCCAGAGCTCTTGCAAGAGAGTTTATATTGAGATAGGAAACAAGGGAGAGCAGGGGGTCAGCTTGTTCCTTTATAACACCACTCGCCACTCCAGCAGAATGGCCCACTCTGAGAGACCAGCAGCAGTGCTTTCCCAGGATGGTGTCCCCTGACTGCAGTGCCTTCTACTAGGTCCCCTCTTAAAGATCCAGCTCTTCTCAGCACCCTCACGTCAGGAACCAGTTTCCACACGTGAGCCTTGGGGAACACCACATCCAGGCCATGGCCAGGTGTGGCCCCGTGTCATCCAGAGTTTCTTGACTCCTCTCCCTCACTGCCTTAAGAAGAGTTCATTTTCTGTTGATCCACTTAGAAAGACGTTAAGTACTTTTTAATGAACTTAAGTCAACAGTTTACTTGATAACTTGCTTTACTTGAGAGTGTTGATAAAGTTGCACTGGAGGATGATTTTTAACACAGTGAAGATAGCAAGTAATTAATTGTCATTTTCCTTTCTGCAGCGGTGTTCGTCCATTTGGCGTTTCTTTACTTATTTGTGGTTGGAATGAGGGGCGACCATATTTATTTCAGTCAGATCCATCTGTAAGTATTGTTTCATATATTTGAAGAAGTTTTAAAAATTGCTCTTTGGGTATCTAATAAAAATAGAAGCCATGGAAACTTTAAAATTAACAATTTGTCCCTTTTCATTTGGACTTTAGAACATGTAAAATAGCTTCAAACCACGTTAGTTTTGCCTTCTTTTCTGTCATGTTGGCTAATGCCACATACTTTAGTGACTCGTTGAAATAGTTATTATCCAATCTCGTTAAATCTATGGAATTTTGTTACTTTAGAAGATACTACAATTAAAGATGTGGACCTGGAAGACATTGTAATCTTTGTCGTCTTTGTGATTAGTTCAGTGTTTTACAAAATGAGTGTGTGACCAGTATCTTGAATGAGTTGCACGTTCTAAACCGAGTTTGGTATCTAGGTAAGAAGGTGTCCCTAGAGGAAATGCCACTCTACACCTGTCCCCTTGCTAAGGAAAACCTTCTTCTTTCATTGTGGATTATTAGTTAATTGCAAGGTCACGCTGCAGACTTTATGCTCTAACCCTGCAAATTTAAAAGGCAAAAGAAAAATATTTAGATTGTTACTAAAATCCGAAAAGTAAGTATTTTGGAAACTGTTAACATTGTTCTTACCCCATCTCTAAGTTTCTGAAGCTAAACGACAAGCCCTCCTCCCTTGCCTTCCAGTGGGTAGCAAAAGCCACTGTCTATGAAATCATGTTCATCTTTTACCCTGTTGTTTCTTGTATCTAGAAGGCAAGTGTGTCTTTTAATTTATTTGATACGGCTTTGTTAGGATTCTTTTCTAAGAGCATGTGTACATTTTTCAACACATGAGGCCATATTACCTGTGACATTACTGCTGCTTTCATTTTGCCTCCGATTATAAAATAATCAAAACTTTTGAATGTTTTTAATGAAAAGCTACCCTTTTAATGTATTCACCATTGCTGATGAATTGATCACTAGTTTCAAATTTTATAGGACAAACTTTAAAGTTCCTTGACTATTTTGTTTTACATTAATCTGAGTTTCCGTTTATTGGTGTTTTACAGAATTTATGTACAATAAGTTGGGTCATCAACAACCCATCATCATCAGTTTGATGAGTTCTGATATATGTAAATACCTGAGGAAACCAACACACTCAAGATGCCAAACTTCATAACTCAGATTTCTTTATGTCTCTGTGTCATCCATCCCTCCTAACCTTTTAAAAAATAACTTGTGATATTTTCATTCCATCCCAGTAAATATTCTATAACCTTAGATGCTGGAGAAGAATTGTGGAGTTAAAAAGCAAATGGCAGAAAGTATAGTTATTTTTAAATATGGTTCTTTTCTCTTCATGATTAGGGAGCTTACTTCGCCTGGAAGGCCACAGCAATGGGAAAGAACTATGTGAACGGGAAAACTTTCCTTGAGAAAAGGTAGGCTCACTGTCACTGGATTCATTGGAAAACTCACTTTACAGTTTTCAGCACTCTTCATAATTTCATGAATCTGAATAAATTTGTTCCATTACTCTGTATTTGAGCCTAGTTACAGGCAAACAAAAACTTGTCAACATCCAGGCGTCCTAAACTTCAGCATATTGAGTGGTACTAAAATTCATGTCTAAGGACATCTTTTTCTTATTCTTCTGGTAGTGTCCTAAGTGTTTTATGTCATTTTACTTCATTTTTCCCACCATTTGAAAAAAAAAAAGTATTTAGAGTAGAAAAAATTCAAAGTGATTTAATGATATTGTATATGACAATAAGACTTGTGGAAGCAGACACTTGGTGTTGAGCAGATGAAATGGATGATGGAGTGGCGGTGTAAGATGTGCTGTCTGTTAGCACAGCAGGCTGCTGTCACCTGTTCCCAGCTGTGTTCCGGACTCACTGTTGCTTAGCCTTCCAAGAGTGAACCTCGCCTTTGAACAGAAAAATTGTGTAATTGGCTTTGACTAAGAGATCATTCTTCCCTACTGCCTTCATATAATATTAATATTGATGTTATTAGAGATGTATGGCAATCATAGCCATGGGATCATGGAGCACTTTTCTTTAACTTTTGTTTATGAGTGAGTCTTCCAAATACTTCACATTTTAACATATGATAGGTTATAAGAACAAACAAGATTTTACCAAAGGTCTGATTTTTTGCTTTCTTTTTAAAAATTATTATAATGTGTGCTGTTGCCACACCCCAATTACATCAGTGCATTAATACTTCTTAAGTTTCCTCAATAAATTTATTTTAGGATTATATTCTTTCCATAAGTACCAAATAATAGTCTTATTTGGGGACATCTCTCTCAGTGAGGTTATTTAGAGGAATTAATATATAATTTAATGTTTCAAGTTTCTTAGATTTTTAGAAAACCTTAATGCTGTTACCATCATTGTATAGTGATAAAGAATGTAAGCAGTACCATGAAGTCATTTTTTAAAAATTTTCTTTAGATATAATGAAGATTTGGAGCTTGAAGATGCCATTCACACAGCCATCTTAACCCTAAAGGTTAGCTCAGCGTCTACCAACTGAATTTATGGTTTTCTAATTGAGTGTTTGGAAAGTTGACCATTTTTCCTCCCTTCCCTGACAGGAGAGCTTTGAAGGTCAGATGACAGAAGATAACATAGAGGTTGGCATCTGCAATGAAGCTGGCTTCAGGAGGCTCACTCCTACTGAAGTTAAGGACTACTTGGCAGCCATTGCATAATAATGAAGTGACGGAGTGACCTGAAATTTCAGATAATCTATCTACTTAAACATGTTTAAAGTATGTTTTGTTTTGCAGACTTTTTGCATACTTATTTCTACATGGTTTAATGGACTGATGTTTTTAAAATGACACTTACAAATCATAATAAACTGTTAAATCCAACTTCCAGGTTTTTAGGAGTCAGTAAAATTTTAACATTTCATCAGACATCTTACCACTGAACATTTTTTTCTTGCTGTTTGTTACGGTTGATTTTTAGAAATTACACTGCAAGGCAAAATGATGAAATCACTATTCCGTTCTACGCCCTTCAGTTCAGTCAGATCACCACCCCATTTAGAGCGATACTGCCCGTGTTTCTGTAAAGTACAATGCTGGTTTTGGTAAATCGCCTTTGGAGCTGAGACAATCTGCAGACTCTCATGGATCCATGACACAGATAAGCACAGGCGTTGGGTTTGCTTAGGTGTGAGATCAGTGAGACCCTAGAACATGATGGCACACCTATGGCACTTGTGCCGCAGTGGGCTGTACCAGTGAAAGCTCTAAAAAGTTTGCTTTCACTGTTCTAGGGTGCTTAGTTCGAGTGCACTGGCGCTGCGAGAGTTGAACCACACAGGTCTCCTGTGAGAGACATTTTATAAGTAAATAAGCTATGTCTGCTTGTCCTGGAGGTTTCTTTATCACAAGTATGTAAGAATATTTAAAACAAATCCCTAAATTGTATAGATTTTTTTAGTTCAAGGATGGACATAAGTACTGGAAATAAAATAGTAATTCTAAGTGTCAAAATTGGCATAAGACCCTCCCTCATCAGTCTTATAATCAGAGCCTTTGCTGTAAGTAAGATTCTTCAGAGGAGGCAGATAGTGGAATATGCACAGGTGAGGTGGTTTTGTTTTGGATTTATTTATTTTTTTAAGGCATTTTAGGAAACAAGAAATGAAATCATCAGTGTGGTTGATAGAACCAAGTTCATGAGTGTCATTAGTCTTAACAATATAAAGAGGTAGTAGGCAATTCCAGGATTTAAATGTAGTTAAAAAGCGTTTAAGATTTAGCTAAGTTTAGGGGAAAAGCCTGATCTTAGAGCAGTTTTGACAGGGCTTACAGTTCCGCTACTTCTCCCATGGCACCCATGTCTTGTTAGGGTACCAGAAGCATTTTAGGAGATGGGCAGTGGCACCTTGCTGTCCTGCTTGAAGGTGTGTCTGTCTGCGGTCTCTTGTCTACTGATCTCTCCTTGTGAGCTGTTGGTGTCTTGTGATTCCAGCGCACTAGAAAGTGAACAGAGTAGTGAAAAGGAATGGCTTTGAAAGGTAATTACCTCAGGGGGATTTTGTTTTGTTTTTGACTAAATTTCACACAGCAAGTGTAAAGCCTGCTATGATTAATAGTTAAATACCCTGTTAGCTACCGTTGAATTTATGTAGGCTCTTTCTAGTGTCCAGTATTAAAAACCCAGAGGAATGCCAAATTTCTATAAATCAGAGGTGGGAAGTGTAAAGATACATAAATTTAAGACAAAAGAAAAATGCATGTATGTTTTTATTGGGTACTAACAATTCATCCCACAGAATAAAGGGAGGAAAAATTGGCTAAAAAGTTTTAAATCCACGTTCAGTTTTCTGCCTCCTGCCCCAAAGTCTGGTTCCAATTGAAGCTGCCTCCAATTTCACTCCCTTTGTGCTCAGTTTATTCTTTCATTGTCCTTAAGATGTTCTTTTCTGTCCAGTTCTTAGGAGACCAGTTCCTGCTTTAGCTATCATAATACTAATGTTTGCAGCCCCCCTACTTTGGGTTCAATTTGTGCCTTAAGAAACTTTGACCTTCACTTTGTTCCAGCCTTTCCCTGTCCCAGTTCTTTACTGAACCATGAATTTACAGTTATAAAACAATTATTATCAGACGAACATAGAAATGTTTAAAATTCACATATGGGCAAGAAAGGAGGGGTAAATAGGAACAATGCAGATTTTTTGATTACTGCATGCTAAAATATTGCACATCAATAAAGGAACATCAGAAAAATTTTCATATGTTACTCACTTGTTTTCATGGAAGGACCCCACTGAAACTCAGTGTGTAACCTCACTGCTATCCAAGTGTCTCCTTGCTACTGCAGGCAAGTTCTCTGACCCCTCACAGTCCAGAACAGCAAACATGTTCTGTGAGTTCCAGGAACAGAGGAGGAACTGGTCGTGCCCTTGGATTAGAATCCTGATTTCCTGAAAAGCAGTCCAGGTGTCCTTTATCAGCTTCACATTGCCTTGTGGTTCTTCAACTTAGAACTCTCCCCTCCGTCCTGTTGCTTACGGAACTAGCAAAACTTGGCAGCCAAGTAAATAACACACTAAGCGTGAGCATGTATTTATAATGTGAAGTAGCACTTCATCAGAGATGTCCAGGGTTCTGCCCTCACTTGTTTTTAGATGTTTCACCCAGTGCTTTCTTGACCCCATATTTCAAAATGAGTTAATATTCTGCTCCGCCAGATGAGAATGTAGAGTTCTCATGTCACCCTCACAGCCCTTCTCCCTGCCTCAGTTTACTCAGTTAATCATGTTTAGTTTAAAAGGTTTTTCTTCTGACTGTAAGTATGTTTTGACTGTTTCCTTGTAAGTCTTGTAGTTTATATTGCTTCACTGGGTTTGGGGGTTTTCTTTTTGTTGTTCTCCTGTTTTGTTGTGTAACTGTCTCTCAAATTCCCCCAGCTTCCCTCAAGAAAACTGGAAAATCCTCTGTGTGCTGTTTTCTTCATGGCAGCAAGTATGTAAGCTGTAGCAATTCTGTCCTCCACATCTCCCAGAATTTTCTGTCTTCTTTTACCAACCCAGGGTAATAGGTTGCTTGAAACTTTATTCTCTGAATTGGCTGGGTTCAAAAATTCTAGATTAGAAATAAACTATCTCCACATTTTGAAAGCATTATGCCCTTCTCAAGTCTAGTGTTGCTAATGGAAGCCTAATGCTACTGTGTGTGTGACACCAAACCCTTTATTTATAATTTCCCCCTCTGCAGCTCTAAGGTTTTCTTTTATCTGCAGAATTCCGAAGTTACACAATGAATTTTCATTTTTGGCTCTAAACTTCTGTTAATTGGATACTGGACCTTTTTTGTTTTGGCTGTATATTTTTATCTACTCTTTCTAGTAGATTTTTTCCCCCAATTTATCTGTTGATATTTAAAATTTTGAATTTTTTGGAATATTTTATTTTAATTTCTTTCTTTTATGAGTACATGTTTGCCATACATAATGATTACATTCACTGTGGGGAACTGGTACATGTACATAACACCTCAACTCTTTTTGGAGATGCTTTTTACTTTTGAGAAACTGTTACCTGTCTTCTGCCATCTCTCAAAGAGAAATTCTTTTTTTATGGGCACAACAGTCTTATTTGAAGGTTGTAGTTACAAGATACTTTTAAAAACCGCTTTATCGCACATGCCATTTCCTTAAAAATGTTTGGAAGCATTTGTGAATGAGGTCAGCCCTACTTTCTGGGGATGCTGAATTTCTCTGAGGTCTTTCATTTGCTTAATTTCAATAGAGAAAAACAGGGTTTGGGTGGGAGGGGGGTGCCTGCGTTCCTGGAAGGGCTGAGGCCCCCATTCAGTAGGAAACGGTATTCCTATTGGTACCTCTTTTCCATCTTCTTCTGGAACACCTGGCTCCCTATCTTCAGGACCGAAGTTCTAGTCCTGCCCTGCGCAGGGCGCGGAATGGCCCGGTGCAGTGGGTAGGAGAGAGGACTTGGGTGTTCCTCAGGCAGACCTCAGGCTCGCCTCCCACCTTCTGGGCACCAGTAGTTCCAAAGTCTGTCGCTTTGTGAATCACTGGTTTAATAACCTTTCAGCAGGCACTTTTCTCACCTCTGCTGAGAGGTCCTCTGGGCTTAAATATCTTATCTGTGGCTCATTTAGCTGTAAATGCTGTATGTCGCTTTTTAGCTTAGGGAGACGAGAATACACGTAGAACATTTACAACAACACCTGCCGCGGCACCCAGCTACTGCTGCCGTCTGAAACTTTTAAGGTCTATCTTGTCTGCGTCATCATCTGTCTTGCTTTTTGTCTCATTGAGTTTTTCCTCCTTTAACACTTTTTCTGTCCTTTAATTTGGGTATGGAGAAGGAGCAGAATGGCTGGAGTTAATTTTGACTGGAGTTATACTATTTAGAATTGGTTTACATTCTCAAATCCCGTCAGTGTGGGTGGCTTTGGACACTGCCCTCTTTAGTATGGCAGCACATTTCTGAAACAGTACACTTGTGGGGGACTGGGTGGGGGAGAAAGGGTGCGCACAGGGCCTTCTCACACAGCCACATCCCCAGCCCTTTTTTTGAGCCAAGGTCTCACTAAGTTGCCCAGCCTTCCAAAGTGCTAGGATTACAGGCGTGCACTACCACACCTGTCTTGTAACAGCGCAGTTTCTGTGAGGATTCAGCATAGTGCAAGGGAGCCCCACCCGCGCGCTGGCGGAGCGCCACCCACTGTCTCCTCGTGCCAGGGGGCGGGTCTCTAGGAATTCGTGGTCTTGTCCCGCAGAAGACAGGGGCTGCCCTTAACAAATATGGCTGCCGCGCCGGCGTCAGCAGCGTCCCACAGACCGCGCAGCCGCCTGGGAATCGCGGTCTCGGCGTCGACCAGCGCGGGGTCACGTGACGCAGGAGGGGCCAGAGGCGGCGAGTCCTCTTGCTGAGCGGCACCGGCGCCAAGTGAGGCGGGCTCTCCCGGGCTGAGAGCTCCGGGGGTCCCGGCTTCGCCTGTTCGCACTGCTCGCACACTCTCGCGGTCCTGGGCGCTGCCGGTGAGAAACCGGGAAGGGAGGGGCAGGCGGCCCGCTGGAGGGAGGGGTGGTGGCGCGTCCCCGGCATGGAGCCCGCTCGGCTGCGGCCTACGGCCTGCACCCTGCGCCCCTCTCAGCTCGGCTCCGCGCTGGCCGGCTAGGCGCTGTGGAGTCGGCGCCTCCCCTCCCCCAGCAGGAGCGTGGGGCGGGCGGGCCGCGGCCACCTCGGTCTGTTAACGCGCAGCCGAGCAGGTCCTGATTCTTCAGTACCCAGAGGAGCTAGGAGGAGTTGGTTAAAGTCCGCGTGAGGGGAGGAGGCAAGCCTGGCCTGGGTAGGGGTGCACACGCCGGCTTGCTTTGCACACTGCTTACCAACTGCTGCGTGCCTAATTTCATGTTAAGCATTTTATTTGGGTGTTCTGAAAGTTACTAGAATTTCTCAGCTGGGACAGCAGTGGATCCCCTAGCTTCTGAAAAAATGAAGATCTATACAAGCGTGCCAGGATCCAGCGTACCTATGGAAGGTTTAAAAGTACTATATGGCTTTTCCTTAGCGATCAAGGCAAGGAGGCCCCAAAGTTAGATACACTGAAGCCCAGGTTCATAGACTTGGCCTCCATAAATTCTGTCGCAAGGTTGAGGTTTTTAATCCTTGTCATTTTGGAGAAGGATTTGAATTTGCCTTGTTTGTTGTCTTTTCATAGGAAAGGAATAATGCTATCAGCATGTCTGCGCACTCCATGCTCTGTGAACGAATCGCCATAGCCAAGGAACTGATCAAGAGAGCAGAGTCACTTTCTCGATCAAGAAAAGGTGGCATAGAAGGTGGTGCAAAGCTGTGCAGTAAATTGAAGGCAGAATTAAAATTTTTACAGAAAGTAGAAGCTGGGAAAGTAGCTATTAAAGAATCGCATTTGAAAAGCACGAATCTGACACATTTGAGAGCCATCGTGGAATCCGCAGAAAACCTGGAAGAAGTTGTTAGTGTTCTTCACGTCTTTGGTTACACAGATACCTTGGGAGAAAAGCAGACCCTTGTGGTGGATGTCGTTGCAAATGGTGGCCATACTTGGGTGAAAGCCATTGGCCGGAAGGCTGAAGCTCTACATAACATCTGGCTGGGCAGGGGCCAGTATGGTGATAAAAGCATCATTGAACAGGCTGAAGACTTCCTCCAGGCCAGTCATCAGCAGCCCGTGCAGTACAGCAACCCCCACATCATCTTTGCATTTTACAATAGTGTCTCCAGCCCCATGGCAGAGAAGCTGAAAGAAATGGGTATATCTGTGAGGGGGGACATAGTGGCCGTGAACTCTCTGCTAGATCATCCTGAAGAGCTACAGCTGAGTGAGAGTGAATCAGATGACGAGGGCCTGGAACTTTTGCAAGTGACCAGAGTAGACCGAGAAAATATCCTAGCAAGTGTTGCATTTCCAACAGAGATCAAGGTTGATGTGTGTAAAAGAGTCAATCTGGACATTACTACCTTAATCACCTATGTGTCTGCTCTTAGCTATGGAGGTTGCCACTTTATCTTCAAAGAAAAAGTACTTACAGAACAAGCAGAACAAGAGAGGAAAGAGCAGGTTCTACCTCAGCTAGAGGCATTCATGAAGGACAAGGAGTTATTTGCTTGTGAATCTGCTGTCAAGGATTTTCAGTCTATTCTAGATACCTTAGGAGGACCTGGGGAGAGAGAGAGGGCTGCTGTGCTAATTAAGCGAATCAGTGTAGTACCAGACCAGCCTTCGGAGCGTGCCTTGAGATTAGTGGCCAGTTCAAAAATTAACAGCCGTTCGTTAACAATTTTTGGGACAGGAGACACCTTAAAAGCCATCACAATGACTGCCAATAGTGGTTTTGTCAGAGCTGCAAACAACCAAGGTGTTAAATTTAGTGTGTTTATCCATCAGCCTAGGGCACTTACTGAGAGTAAAGAGGCTCTAGCCACCCCCTTACCGAAAGACTACACAAATAACAGTGAACATTAGTGATATCCTTTAAAAATTGTCACGGAAATAAGTTATTTATACCAAAGGCTGGGTCTTCCCCTGTATAAATTGTGAGGAATAAGGTCTATAGCAAAAGTAATAAGAAGTCTTAAACCAGAATTTCTTTATGTGTGGCATCTGTATTTAAAATATACAGTCTAAAGTAGATAAAGCACAAGAGATAACCTTATTTATCAAACTGTCTACATTATAACAATTATTTGTGAAAGAGTTTTAGGTGTCTCATAATACTTCTGTTTGGCTCAGTAGGGCTGCATTCTCCCTGTTGCTAATCATATTTCATGGAATATGGCTACACTGCATCTGGCATTCATTAAATCTTTGGAGAAATCTCTGAAGCTTGATTTTCATTATATTGGTTTATCACTTAATGTGGGTTAGTGTTGGGAGATAATGGTTTATAATTCTAAAGTTAATGACCATTAATGAAACGTTTGATTACTGTGTGTCAGGCACAGTGTAGTGGGTTATGTTCACAAAGAGCACGTAATACAGAAGAAATGAATACAGTGAATTCTGGTCACGTAAGTGCTATGAGTCTGTTGATACATCTTTGTGAAAAGAAAGATAGCGAACAATCCTACTTTGATAAAATACACCTGGGACCTGTAAGGCAGAATACCAGTTAGAATAATTGGAAAAGAATGATATGAAAGATTTTTAAAAGTCAGGTTTTAAGACCATGCACCCTAAGTATTTAAATTATAAATACTACCTTTCCTGTCCTATTTGCAAGTGGCAAGTGACAGCTGCATTAACTTAGTCATGAAATGATGGGAGAGTCCATGACAGTTACATGACACAGATTGTAGTTAAAAAGAATTTTCTGTAGTCGGGCATGGTGGCACATGCCTAATTCCAGCACTGTGGGAAGTTGAGGCAGGAGAGTCTCAAGTTGGAACCCATCCTGAGCAATTTAGTGAGATCCTGGGTCAAAATTTCAAATTGGAGGGGGGGTCTGGGGATGTTCCAAAGGCCCTTGGTTCAATCTTTAGAACCACATACAAGTAATTAAATAAATGTATAAACTTCTATGGCTTTCTTGTACTCAGTGCTTTTAAAATGTTTGCAGTAAATCAAAACTCCATAAACCATATTTTTCAAAGTGAGAGTTTAAACCTCAGAGCTTAAGTGTTAACATGTTAAGTGTAGGAGCTGCTAGTGGAATTCGACTTGTGTAGCCACATCCAGATTTTCTACTTTGCCAACTTTCCCATGTTGAGGTAGAATTAGGTTATCAGGGTCCAAGAACACTAATACAAATGGAAAATTAAATTGGTTAATTTAATTCTGGGGATAACTGCGTAAGTCAGGACACATTTTCTAGGCAAAAGGCTATGACTTGGCTTCCAATGTAGTATAAGGAGATACATTGTCTAATGTTAAAAATTGCATTTAAGTCTTAAGCAGCCATTAAAGTGCTAAAGTACTTGGGAGTAGTGACTGCTAGGCATTCTTATAATAGTTTACTATGAAAAGATAAATAATTGCTCTCAGGAATTAGTCTGGAGGCAAGTAATTAATATAATTAAATTATGTTTAAAATAGTGAAAGTATAGAGTAAGGAAATAATTCTTGCTGTGGAATCAGGAAGTCAGAGTGGTATTTGGGGTGTTGGATGTGAAATCTTATAAGCAAGAAAGGGTGTTCAGAATTATGGAGAGTGGGCCTGGAAAAGTTATAAAAGAGTAAACATGAGTGCCTATTCCTGAACTAGAGATGACGCTAGAACGGTAGTCAAAATTCCCTAGACTTTGGCATTAGAGAGCCATTAATGATTTTTAACAAAGGGCTGCTTGTGATCAGATCTGTTAGGAGAACAACAAAAACCTAGAAAGAAGAAAGTTTAAGTGGAGGAAAAGATGAAACTGTTATAGTGACCACAGCTTGAGTGAGGATGACGAGGAGCAGTATCGTGGATGTATGCTGTTTTTGACTCAGAATTGTGATAGTAATATTTTATAATCATTTACTGTATTGAATGTTTGCCATGTTCCATCGTGTCTAGGTTACTTTTTTCTCATTGCTGAAACAAAATACCTGATGCCTAGAGTTAGGGAAGGAAAGGTTTATTTAGCTTACAGGTTTTGAAGATTTCAGTCCATACTCAGCTGGCTCCTAGGGAGACTGGCGTGGCTGAAAGGCAGCTGTTCATGGCAGCTGCAAGCAACAAGAGTGAACAGGGAAAAATGGGGAAAAGCGTGCCTCCTTCCCTCCTTTATATGGTATGCCACCCCCACCCCTGAACGGGTGCAACACTCACACCAGCAATCCCAGCACTAGACAATGAACCAGTCACAAACACTAGATTCAGATGCTGCCATGACTGCATGAGGTTTTGGGGTGCACCCAGACACAAACCACAGCACATCATAATAGGAATTGCTGGACATGCAAAAATTTATTTCAAGAAGGTAGATTTCTGTTCCTACTCACTATGAATCAGTTCCTAAGAATTTGGGATTTTGCTGATTAGAAAGTAGATAAGTGGCAATGGACAAACCGCTCTTAGAAATGGCCACAATTGTGGTGCTGCCAAAAACTATTATCCTTTCCTGGACACTCAGTGATTATAGTTCCTAACTATGCAATATGCAAAGAAAAGTTGGACATAAGTAGTGGGGCACCGGGTCCTGTCTAAGAAACAGGCCCTTATCTAGAATATGCATGATTTATAGACCATATCTAGCTGACTAAAGATAGCAGTTCATGGAAGAAATGAGAGACAGAAAAATGTGGAAAATTACAAAATGAGTGTCTAGTTAAAACAAAATTTTTTGAGTTGAAATAAATGTCTAAAAAGTGAAGAGTAAAGACAAAAAACCAAAACTAATTATGACTGGAATTTAAAAAGAGAAAAGTAAAAGCATGTTAAATATATTTTAGAAGGAAATCAGTTAACTTTTAAAGTTTTACCGCTGAAAAAATAGACCAACATAAAATAGGGTATTAAACAAGAAATATTACTGGTAGTATAAATTAACCAATCTAGTTCATAGAGGAAAAGCCAAGTCAAAAAGAATTTTCAAGGAAACAAACAGCTAGAATAAAAGCTGTGAAGTCAAGGACATAAAACAGCTATGGAAAAGATTAGCTATAGGGAGTTGTACTATATACACAATTTTGATAAATTTGAAAATCTCACTGAAACATGAGTTTCTTTGGGAATATGCCTTACAACTGAAGAAATAGCTTAAATGAGCAATAATCACTGAAAACGATTGTTATTACATTAAGCAACTTGTTCCAAAAAAAATGAGCTGGTCTAGTTGACTTCATTAAATGAGTTTTTTTCTTGCTTTTACAGAATAAATAACCCCCTTCCTCTAGCAGTATGGCGCTCAAAACCATATTTGAGGTTGAAATTTTTAACATAGTAAGATGTGTTGGTTTATTCTCCTTCGTTTGCTCCACGGTGAGAACTTTAGCCAGCTCCTGCCAGAGAAAGAAGCCACTCATGGGGTGTAGCTTTCCTCATGTTAATAGTAGGTTAGCTGGGCACCACTGTATTGGAGACGTTGCCAAACTCATTTTATAGACTGCGGGCATAGTGCTGGCACCCAAACTTACAAGATAGCATAAAATACAAAATGCAGCACAGTTTTAGTGAAAGAATATGCGTAAAACATCCCAAATAAACTGCTGTGCAGTTAAAAGGGAGCTTAGGCAGAAAACACCTCACACTGTGGAAATCTTGTTCCCAGGAGGAAAAAAGGCAGAGATGAGTTCCCACCCTTAACAGCAGGCTAATCCCACTAGTCAGGATTATCCTCTGTGATGGACCAGGGTCAGAGGCGTGAGGCCTCTTGAGGCAAAGTGGTAACCCCAACACTGCTGCATGAAGTCGGGCCACTGAAAGGCTGCAGGTCCCATGAAAGGATCCTGTGTGCACAGCACAGCGACACAGCAAGGGGATTTGACTCGAGTGGTTCTGAGTAGAAGAAAGAAGTCAGAGAGAAATCAAAGTGTGCCTGGGCTCTACACAGATCAAGATCTATTAAAAACATCGTGGGAGAGAGCAGGGATGTAAAATTGTGTAGGAATTGGCCCTGGGCAAGTGCTATTCTTTAGACACCTGCCAGAGACATACCCAGCATCACTGTGGACTCGGGGACACTTCTGTTTGCCAATCTCACAGATTGTGCTAGAAAAAATCAGCGATTGAGTTGACAGTGGGAAATTTAGGGTTAGGGTTTGCCACCCCTAGTAAGTCTGCAACAAAGAGAAGAGCGTTAGTTCTTTAAGAACTTAATAGCAATATACATGACACATAGACTATAGAGCATATAGAATATGGAAAATATGTGTTATAGCCAAATGCACAGTGAGTTTTGAGGCCTCCAAAGTGCTCCCTATCTACGTTCTGGCAAAAAAAGAAAACAAGTACTCAGAGCAGCAGATGAAGGCTAACATACCTCTTGCAGCAAAGCAATGCAAAGCGGAGTTGAGGATGTGGATTGCTCTGCAGCTAGCGCATTTCTTAACACTGAGCTCCACAGTTGGGCAGACATTACCAGGTACAGCAATGCAGAGGCACATGATGGAGAGTTTGTCCCAGGAAGTCTGCAGATAGCCTCCTGCCATGAGGAAAAGGGTGGTGATGAGCCATGCATCCTGGGAGGACTGATAGTCCAAGATGTTGCTCACAACCCTCACTTCCTCTGCCTGCCTGGGAACACTGAAATCCTTAGTTTCCCAGTTGTGCAATTCTTCAGGGGAGGCCAGCAACACAGCAGCAGGGTCACAGGGGAAGTCGACTCGGATGGCCCCTCCTGTGGTCCGTGGTTGCACACCATCATGTTACAGCAGTGAGAGAATGCCAAGGGCTTGTCAGAGACCTTGGCGCTGACACACACTTCCCTTGGGATTTCTCGCTGTGTGGAAAAAAACCCCACTTTGGTTAAGCCACTGTACTTGGCTTTTCCATCAAAAACATTTCTAGCTAATATTAGTATTAATTAATATTTATTTGTTCCATGAAAAAGAGTAGGTAGAATGGAAGAAAGGTAATAGATACATTTTCAAATATA
Organism: Dasyprocta punctata; assembly: GCA_004363535.1. NCBI lineage: Eukaryota > Metazoa > Chordata > Mammalia > Rodentia > Dasyproctidae > Dasyprocta > Dasyprocta punctata. The sequence continues at coordinate 14,223 of RJWM01007453.1, read as the reverse complement.
TAGAAAACAATTAGAATACAATACCAGCACCATGTGGCCATACTCTAGGCTTAAAAAATGTCACTTTGTATTATTTGCCTTTTCTAGGTTTTTCTTTTGTTGAAATTATTTTAGAATAAGTTACAGATACCATCAACTTTGGTTTATATAGCACTCAGTATTTAGCTCTAAAAAGAGCGTTTTTTTATGAAGCCATGAGTCCATGAACATACCTAACAAAATTAACCATACTTCTAGCCATTATTTAGATTTCAGGGGATTTGCCTAGTCAGGATGCAATAAAATACCAGGCAGCATATATGGGTTTCTTATGTTTTTTTAAAAACTCAATTTCTATGTTTCTAATGTTTCTTTTTTTTTTAAGAGAATAAAACCAAACAAAACAGAATAAAGCCAATCAAAACAAAACATTGAAAACAATACAGGCCTTCAAAACAAGAATATAGGAAATCAACAATGGCTACCATAATGTATCTTGTTATCTTCAAAATAGGTGCCCATACCATCAGACATAATAAAATCAAACAAAACAACCAAACAAACAAAAAAAAATACTGAAAACCACACAGGACTTCAAAACAAGATAATAGGAAATTAACAATGGCTACTATGGCCTCTTGTTATCTTCAAAACAGCTGTCCAGACCATTGGAGATAGGCATGTAAAATTAACCAAACAATACAAGAACTAAATTGCTTTTTTGCTTCACTTGTTATCTTTTCAGAAATTTCAAGTGTGTGACTTCTAATTTCTACTATGTCTGTGTCTCCTGACCTTGTTCTGTATGGGCTGCAGGTCTGAGGTTCTATTTTGCTCCTTCATCTTTGACATTTTCCTGTTTCCCTCTGAATCAGCCATTGCTGCATCCCGGGTGCTTCCTGCATTGGCTGCCAGTCCCTTGGTGTAGTGGATTGGACTAGGCACCTGGGTTCCTCCAATCCAGGGTTCCTGGAGTGGTGGAGGGACATGGGGCAGTGGCCCAGTGGTGGCAGGGCCTTGGGGTGTGCCAGTGCTGGGCTCACTGCATCTCTCCAGGGCACTGTCTCATGACCTTGGGGAGTGGTTTCTTCCTATTAACTCCATTTGTTCACAGGTTTGGTTCAGCTCTGATATTTATTTGTTGATTTTCTGTCTAGTTGATCTGTCTCTCTGTGACAGTGGGGTATTGAGGTCTCCCATTACAACTGGGTTATTGCTCATTTTATTTTCCATGTCTACCACTAACATGGTATTAGGTGCATATATATTTATGGCATTTGTGCTGTCTCCAGATTGCTCATCGACCCCAGTCAGTCTTTTGTTATTATTCTTTGCTTTACCTTATAGCTGTTAGATTTATTTCTCGTGGTCTTTTGCTATTTTTGAGATATCTTTCCTTTCATGTTCACTAGCTGCAATTCTGTCTTCAAAATCTGAAATTTTATCTGTTCTTTCATTCCATCTGTTGCATATACTTTCCATGGAGGTTTTAATCTTCTGGATCTCTGTTTGGATCTGTTTCATGGATTCCATTTCTCTCCGATGTTGGGCATTTTTGTTTCCATCTTTCTCTAAGCTCATCTACTCTTTTATTTATATCTTCTCTATTATCTTTGATTTTAAGCATCATTTCTTTTTGTACCTGAGAGATCATTTTCTCTATAGCCTTCTCCACTTGTTTGTACCTGAGAGATCATTTTCTCTATAGCCTTTTCACTTCTGTTGTTATTATTGCAGAAAGTTCCATTGTTTGACTTCCAACTTCATCCATCTTGTTAAGTTCCAGGCTTGTCCTGGGTGGACTGGGGATCTGGGGCCGCACCCCACCTCTGCGTCTTGTCATTCTCCACCTTCTCTTTTATCTTTTATTTCATCTTCTGTGTTGATGCCTGCCAGCCTCCCATGATATATAGCTGTGCCACTAGCATTGATGTCTCTCTTAAGGAGGAAAGGGGATGTCTTTCCTTAGGGATATCCTCCAGATGTAGTTGGTTCTTTATAGTTATCCCAAGAACCTACCTTCTTCTGGTGTTTACAGTTCTGTCATAATGTTCATGTTATGTCCCAGGGATGTACTGGGTATGGAGCCGATTTTGGCCTCTGGATGTGGGGACTGGGACTGGTCTTCTGTCAGTGGAGTTCTCCAGAGTCCAACTGCTGTCTCCTTGCTGCTGCTTTAGACGCTTCCATGTTACTGGACTCGCCGATTATTTTGCCCTCCAAAGGTGTGTGTGTGTCTGTGCCCTGGGCTGTTTTCCTGGGTCTTGGTGTTCTTGTCAGTCTTACACTCCTCCAGCTGACCTCGCTGTTTGGGAGTGGGAGTGGGTAATGGAGAAGGCCTGGAACGTGAACTCACTGTCTTCCAGCTGGCCCCACTGTCCCGGATGTAATGGAGCGGGCACAGAGCATGAACTCACTGTCTTCCCGCCAGTGGACAAGGCCCTGATGTGAACTCACTGTCTTGAAGCCGTCCCCACCATTTGGGATGTCTAATGTTTCTTAATTGTACTTAAAACCTAATGCATTACATCACCCTTCTTTCGTGACGTTGGGTTTTTAAACACATCAGGACTGCTGTCTAATAGACTGTCCTACTTATTATTTACAGTATCTGCTTGTTTTAGAGTAATAAATTGTCTTTCCTGAAAGCTAGAAATGAGAATTAAAGGCTGGGCATTTAGACATTTGGGAAAGGATACTTTATAGGTGAAGCTGTGTTCCTAATTTTCATTACATCAGAACATAAAAAAGTATCTGCTTTTTCTACTGTGAGTGATGCAAATGAAGCATTGAATTTATTGGTATAATTTTAGATACACATAAGGATCACATTCATCCTAAATTCACTTGTTAACATTAACAGTTTGTTTGTAAGCTTAGTTGAATTTTGCCAATTAGGTTTTCTCATTCATTTTGTTAGTGTAATTAATTATGTTGAGTTTCAAATGTTAAACTGGCCTCATATTCCTGGAATAAACACTGCTTGGTCAGGATATAGTTACACATGCTGGCATTTAATTTTCATACAGTTTATTTTGTGCTCATGAAATACATTGGTCTGTGCTTTTCCTTGTTAATAACATACTTGGAGGTTTGGAAATCAACATTCTGTTTGGGGCACTGTATTAGAGATTGAACCCAGAACCTCTTATTCATGCACTGCTCCCCAAAATAAAAATTCTGATGGCCTCACAAAATGAGTTGGAATGTATAGTATCCCCTCTTTTATTCTCTCTCTCATTAAGAATTTGACTGATTGATTTTCTGGATCATTAGGAAAAGTTCACTAATGAAGCCATCTGCCCTAAAGATTTATCTGTGGGAAAGTTTTTTTAAAAAATTAATTCTTACAGATTCACTAACATTTACACTTTTTATTTCATCTTGTGTCAGTTAAGGTATATTAAAATTTCAAGAAAGTTTTTTCCTGCATGTAATCTAATTTCTTGACACAAACACTTTCAAATGTATGAACATGAAAATTTTCACTGTCATTCTGTTATCTTTTTAATACCTCTGAGACTTCTCTTTTTTACTGCTGATGTGGATAAGTTGTACTTTCACCTCCCTATCTCCCTCCCCTTGGTCAATCAAACTAGCATTTTATTAAGTTTTTCTAAGAAGCAACTTTCAATTCATGGACTTTACTATTTTATTTTATTTTATTTTATTTTATTTTATTTTATTTTATTCACTTCTACTTTTGCATTTATTTGTTTCTTTTATGTTGGGTTCAACTTACCGTTCTTGTCTTAGTTTCCTGATTTAGAGGCTTACATCTCACTTTTCAGTGTTTTTCTTTTCTTACATATGTATTTAAAGTTATTCTTTAAGGCACTCTTTGGTACATACTATACGTTTAGTTTATTGCATTTTGTTTCTTTCAGCTCACAATATTTTCTATGTCATGTTGTCATTAATTTCTTAATTTATAGGTAATTTGAAGTGTGTTGCTTTTCTACTGATCCTTCTGTTACTGAGTATTCAGTTAATCCTATAAGTGTGAAAGAACATATAAAATGTACTATCCAAGTTCTTTGAAATGTGTTGAGTCTTGTTCCATGAGTCTTATCGCTTGGTCTATAGTAAGTATTTTGTGTGCAATTCATATGCATATGAGTAGCACACAGGTGTGTACAAGTTTTTGTTGAAATTTCCCATAGATCCACCTGTGGCTGTTAGTTTTGTGTTGATTGTGCCACATGGTGCCCAGGTATCTGGTTAAACTTTATTTTTGGGTGTATCTATGGAGTAGTTTTTGCACAATATTAAGATTTGAAAAGAAAAGATTGAGTAAAGAAGATTGTTCCCCTAATGTGTGTGTTGGGGTCGCCTGAATAGAATTAGTGTCCTTATAAAAGGGACCCTGGAGAGCTAGCTCACCCCTTCCACTGTGTGAAGATACAGTAAGAAGGTATCATCTATGAAGCCAGGAGTTAGGACCTCAACAGATGTTGAATCCGTTAATGCTTTGATATTCAACTTCAGAGCCTCAGAATTATGAGAATAAAGTTATGAGAATAAAGTTATTCTTTAAGACACTCTTTGGTACATACTATAAGTTTAGTTTATTGCATTTTGTTTCTTTCAGCTCACAATATTTTCCATGTCCTGTTGTCATTAATTTCTTAATTTATAGGTAATTTGAAGTGTGTTGCTTTTCTATTGACCCTCCCGTTACTGAGTATTCATTTAATTCCATAAGGGTGAAAGAACATATAAAATGTACAATCCAAGTTTCTCATTGCTATTTCTCATCCACCAACTGCATGTTGTTTTGTTATATGAGCTAGAACAAAGCATGACAATTGCCTATTATATTTTTTCTCTCTCTCTTTAATACCTAAGATGTTTGATTTTTTTCTCTTAATTTATATGTCTTGTTTATATAATTTAAATATTATTCCAGTTTATCTATCATTGCATAACAAATGATTCCCAAATTTTGTGGCTTAAAATAACCACTATTTTATTATCTCATGATTTTATAAGTTAGGAACTCAAGCAGGGTGTGACTGGGTGACTCTTCTGCTCCAAGTAACATTGGCAAGAGTCACTCAGTGATGCTTAGCTGGAAGCTGAGAGGGTCTGGAGATTCCAAGATGGCACCACCAGTATGGGCACAACCTTGACAAGAGTGTCTGGAAGGCTGTGCTCAGCGGACACCTCTTTCTCTTTATTGGGACTCAGGAATCTTCACATAATCTCACCAGCAGAGTACTGGAGTTTTTCATGGCACCCCAGCCATCTGAAGGTTAGGGTTCCAGGTAATAGAAAGCCAAAGCCTTAGTTTCTCTCAAGACATAGCTGACCGCTAGCCGAGGAGCTGCCCCATTCTAGTGGTAAAGCCATCTCAGCCACGCTCAGATTACACTGGAGGGGCCTGGTCCCTGCACTCAGTAAGAAAAGACTACAGATTTTACAAACATTTTTAACCCTTCACAAGGAAGCAAACATTTTCCGGTTATATCAATTGCAATTTTCTTTTCCTGCTTGCTTGTCTTTGGGCTTTCAACCTTTTCGATTACTCAAATTTTAATTTTTACATAATAAAATATATTGGCAGAATTTCATTCTAGCTTCTAAATCATCTGAGAAGGCTTTCTCCATCCAAAGTTACTTTTTTCTAGTGTTCCTTTGGTTTTGTTTTGGTATATACATGTTTGACCTATAAACATATATATGTTTGTGATTTATTTCTGGATATAATATGAAGTCAGAAACTATGGAGTATTTTTCAGAATAAAAAGATTTTTTTGCTGTATTTGTTTTTGTTATTGCTCAATGACCAAAATTCTAGTTTGAATTTCCATATTACACTAATAGAATATCATTTCAGATATTCCTGAATGTAATTTGAAGAGTACTCCAATGTAAGTAAAGCTTTCTCACAGATACTCTAAGTTTGTGTTCTGCTAGGCCATCACAGTTATTTAAAGAGCATTGCCACTGGGCCTGTGTTACACTCCCAGGTTTTTAAATTTTTAAAAAATTTTTTGGTCATTGCTTAACTCCATGCAGTTTTTAGGGTTATTACATTGTTATAGGGTTGCATTTTGAAAGAACATCTTTGGATATGAGTGTTCCATTTTATCTTTCCAAACATGTGGCTGATTCTTTGGATCAAAGAAAATAGCATTTAGTGTAAAAGGTTTTCTTTGGGGAAGTTGTTTTTGTTTTTGTTTTGGATACTAAATTTAGCCCAAGAAACAGACACTTTTAATGTAAAATATTTCATTGAGTAAAGAATTATTTTATTACTGCATCTTGGGATATGTAACAAAAGGGTTTAGAAATCATACATAATGACTACAAATCTAAATCAAAATTAACTCCAAATAGTTATTTCTTTCATGACACAAAAATGGCACAGAAGTAGGAAATTATATGCACGCACATAATATTCTACATTTGAATAAAAATTGTAAGTAAATTTCTTCCAGAATATCCCCAATAAAGAAAACGATTGCTTTTCACTTAAGGATTAAAACTAGAATTTCTGATTGAGTGATCTGTGTTCTCCATGTTTCTGTCTCTCTTTCTCCATACATTGATGGAAATGTATCTGTAAATGGAGAGAGGGAAAGAAAAAGAAAGAGAGAGACAGAGAGAAAGAGACAGCGAGGCAGGGAGAGAAAGAAAGAGAGAGAGAGAGAAATGGACAGAGGATGGTGGTTCTTAAGTCTCTAACTCAGAAGGAAAAAGCAAAAAACCACTGAAACTTTTTCTCTTGGGCTATTTCATAGTGCGTGAAAAAGGTAGAATACTCTGTCATTAAATACCTTTAGAAGGTGAATGAAATGATAATAGCAATGATTATTACTAATAATATAGCAAAGTCAATGAAACAGAAAGTGAATTAAATGCATGATCTTTAACTTCACTTCTAACTCTGAATGGCCATCGTTTTCACTTTTTACTTCCTTTTTCACTTCCGGAAGAGAGGAGCACAGACATGTTTTCACCTTATTTTAATCCTGTGGACACTTTAGTCATCCAGTGTCAAAGACATTGTTCTTGATGCTGGGAAAACAAAAGTGAATATCTTCCTGGTTATGGTTCTTGTGGAGCTTTATATAGTTCCCATTAGGATGTGAGACATACTAATAGTCATAATATGTAATCTGTAAATTCCAGGTGGAATGGATTGCTGTAAACTTAGTCATGAGATCAAGACACTTAGGAATGAATTTGCTTCTTTTTAATAGTAAAACTATAGTTTATTAACTATCTCAAAATCTGTTTTTTTTTCTTTTTTTTTTTTTTTTTTTTTTTGCGGCACCGGGGATTGAACTCACGACTTTGTGCCTGCTGTTCATTTGGTTTTAAATCTTGGAAGATGAGTAGTAAGTCAAAGGTATATTTATTCACTATATTCTTTGTATTTGCAGTTTTGTGTCTCTGTGTGGACAAGCATATTTTTCTGTAGATACTTTTGCTTTTTATAGTCACTATGGCTCATTTTATTCTATAAAGTCTTAGTCTCTTGGTAATGCTAAAACCTGAATTAAAAATTTCTCTGAGTCTAAAAGTTTCTTCTCCAAGCCTGCTTGCCTCCCTTCCACCTTCCCTCCATGACTGCCAGGTCTTTAGAGATGAGCAGCATCTCTACCCTCTGAGAACTGGGAAGTGAATGCTGGCTTTACAGCCCTTGGACTTGTTCTCTCTGGTTGAGAAACTTCTCTGGAGGAGATGTGTGTAGGGGAGGCCTTAGCAGTTTCTCTTCAGAGTCGTGCATTTTGATTTGTATACACCCCTTCTTGAGGCTTAGGTGCTGATATATCATTTTCTCCTGGAACCACAGACATGAATCTGATTGCTGTGACCTTCAGGAGAGTCAGCTGAGATCAGCTTATTGTTCTCCACATCTTCCATTTTCTTTGAATCTCCAGGCTCTGAAAAACTCCAAAAAACATGCAAGGAGAGGGGAAGTGCCAAGTTCTTCTGAGTTCTGTTCAGGAGAGTTTTCCTTTTTTTCTGACCTCAGGAGCTCTTAATGGCTTCTCCGGTGGTTCTGGATTAGCAGAGGCTTCTATGGAGGCCCCAGGACTAGGAGTCCCAGTTCGCAAGAGGGTCCTGGGGCTTGGAGGGGCTTTGGGAGGAGGAGGCCTACTAGGGTGCACTGCAATCCTCTGGAGAGAGGCTCTCTTTGGTTCTTCAGATCCTTTGCTTGAGGTGCAGAGTCAGAGGGTTACTTCTGCAACAGAGGAAAATGGCTCTGGAGGGATCTGAGCTCTGTTTGATGGAGCTGGGGAGCAAGGGAGAATTTCTTCCTGGGACCTGTCACCCTCTGTGGTGGGAGAGGGCTGGGACTGGGTTGGGCCATTGCATTCTGGTAGAGGATCTCCCTCCTTAGAGGAATTTGCTTCAGACCTTTCATCCTGCACTTTCTCATCTTTTAAGGACTCTTCTTGAATCTCAGAATTATCTTCTTGTGGGATGCATCAGGTGTCAGCTCTGCTTCAGATACTGACACAGATTCACCCCTCACTCATCAAGGTAAGTTCAGAGGGACTGGTAGGCAAGGCAGGATGGCTGGCAATGGTAGATATTCAAACTGGAGGAGAGATGACTATACTGGGTCTGCTCTGCTAGACCATCCCTTCACTGCCAAGACTCTGTTGGAATGCTGCTTCTCCAGCTTGCTAATCTCCATGTAGAAGACATCCCTTAATTTGGAAATATTTTGGAAGATGGTCACATAACCTCCAGTATGGCTACAGGCAGTTCCTCCAGTAATTCCTGGTTCAGATCTTCAAACACAAGATGGACTTTGTTGAACTCTTCCTCTGCCTTGGCAGTCTTGGTCTGATCTCTCTTCTTAGTGTTCTGCACTGCCTCCAGATGGTACTGGGCACTGTCACAGTCCACAGCTTTCTGACCTACTTAGCAATTCTGTCCTTAATCTCACTGAACTGGGTGACATAGTTTTCTATGGTCCTCAAAACCTGGTCATTCAGTTTCTCTTCAGGGTCTTCCCAGTGGTGATCATGATTCTCTATGACAGACCCACGCTACTCACTGCTGTAAATCTCCTTAAGTATCTCTGGCACTTTCTTTGAACTCACACGCAACACTTTGACTCCACCAAGAAAGTCTTTCAAGTACTTGCACAGTTTGTAGCCTGCCTGCTCTTGGCAGAAGTTACTGGCACCTTGTTCGGGTCCTTCATCTTTAGTTCCTATAGTTTGCCTCAATTTTTGCAGTACCTTCTCCTGGGCCTTGCTGAGGTTCTGTCCATGCTTGGTGAAGCGGCCTGTGGCACTGCCTGCCTGGCTGTTGACCATCCTTCTTGTGGCTGACTGAGTCCCGCACCCTGTGATTTCTGCAGGCTCCTGAAGAATAAGAACCAGTTTGATACATGGTTGCTTTCCTAACTCTGGCGCACTGAAAAATGCTAGAAATAAAAAGCGCTTTGGTGATCACCTTATGTTTCAAGCGCAGAAGGAATTCTGAAGAAGTAACGCAGGCAGAATTCAGTTTGCAATTACCAATTCTTCCCACTAGGAGGCAGCACGATGCAACGGTCAGATATTGGTCTTTAGATTTGGGTGGGTTGAGTTTTTAAAATTTTTAATTTATTTTAAACTTGATAGATATTTATACATATTTATGGGGCACAGTATGTTAATTTTGTTTGTGTATATGATATTTAATGATGAAATCAGGGTAATTAGCATTTCATATCAAACATTTCTGTATGTGCCAAACTGTACTCTAAGTTATTTTGAAGCATACATACATTGTTGTAGACTAGAATTAACCTACATTGAAACAAATTGCTCCCATCCTACTGTGTTTTGGTACAAGTTACACAATTTTTATTTGATTCTTAGTTTCGCCATTATCTAGGTGGTCCTGTGCAAGAGATCTAATCTCACTAAGCTTAGTGTTCTTATCTGTCATATAAGAATGATACCTATTTTCTGGAACTCTTCTGAGAGTTAGATTGAAATAAGATACTGTATAGCATTTAGAGCAGAATCTGGCACATTGGCTAATAACTACCAGCTCTGATTAGTTATCATATTCCCCATAACTTTTAAGTGCAATTATTTTAATGTTCACGCTAAGTATTTTTTGAATAATTTGTATATTGATATATGATGTATTTCATATGAACACATGCACATGAACACTTCTCGACCCACTATAGTTTCGTATCTCAACTACTTTTTGTTTTGAGAATTACAATTCTCTCTGGTTACTTTGCTTGAGTATTAAGAACAATTATTCCGTCTCAAATAACAATTGTGCTAATGATCAGATGTGATTAGAGGACTTCACGAGACTTCAGGCTACACTTCATGACCAAACCATCTTCTGGAACACAGTCCTAACCATTCAGAATGAGGGTTGTGTTTGGCACCCTGGGTGAAGAGCGCACTGACAGGGACCCCTCTCCTGTTAATGTATTTGGAAATGAGGGAAAGAGCATGGAGTGGGAAAAAGATAGGACTTTCATGAGCAGTAGATTTTATGTGGGGCCACTTTCAGTGCTGATAATACTCAGATAATTCAAGACTGCTCAGATGTACAAATAACTCCTGGCCCCCATGTATACAACTGCTGCCTTCCCATTAGTCAGCAAATTCTGACTTTTGCTTCTGCCCAACCATTCATGAACCCTTGAGACACACGGTGGTGGGACTGGTGACCCAGCCTCTCTGCCATATGCACTGAATATTATCCAGACAAAATGGAACTATGTGATGTTTGTTCCTAAAAGATGAATTTCAATTCTTATGCTAGGTAAAGTTTGTTTTTGCTTATCTTTTTTTCTTTGTATAAACCATCTGAAATCCTTTTTTTTTATTAAACAGAGGAATTACTAGATAATGTAAGTAAAATAAGCTTCTATTAAACATTCTGTGATGTTAATATCCACTATCTACTGATTTAGTTTAAAGACATGTATGACAAAAATGTAAGTTACACAATGTAACCAGAAGAGTGTTTTAAGTTGTGATTTGTGATTCCACTTTCTGTATCTTTTTTTTTAATTTTAATTTTAATTTTTTTTTGTGGCACCGGGGATCAAACTCCCAGCCTCGTGCCTGCCAGACAGGCGCTTAAGCCACTGAGCCAAACTCCCAGTCCAGGTTTTTAGAGTCAGGGTCGCACTATGTAGCTCAGGCTGGCCTTGCGCTCGCGCTGTAGCCCAAGCCAGTCTCAAACTCACAACGCTCCGCCTACCTCAGCCTCCCGAGTGCTGGGATTAAAGGTATGCGCCACCACGCCCGGCCATTTTCTGTATCTTACCATCGAAAGAGAATGAAGATATTTGGCAAATACGGAAGAATTTGGAAGGAGGAGGACTCATCTCACAATATTTTTATGCTTTTTGTCTGTTTTAGACTTGATGTATCTGTCATTAGTTTTAGTTTGCTCCCTCATTCTAATCCTCTTTGCAGTTCTATTGAAGAGTCTTGTGATCTTGGTCTATAAAAGAAAAACAAATGGGAAATGTGTACATTGGAACCACAGAGTAAATTGATTTCTGCTTGTTCAAAAGCGTGTCTTGTGTATTCTACGCTGTGTCCCTTCCTCTTTCCATTTTGTCCAGTGTACATTAAACTGATGAACTATATCATACTCTTCCTACATGATTTTTAGGATGCAGAATATTGATCTAAAAGAAAATATGTGATGGATGGATAAGATTATAACCCTGAAGAAAATCCTCCAGGAAAAAAATCAAATGGGAAATGCTAATGGACCGTATTTACTTCTGAGAACTGAGTGAAGCTATGGTCTAGCAGGGTTAGAGTGCTGTTTTCTTCTTAGGTGTATTGAGGGTGATAGACTGGGAGTGAAGCAAAGGGGTGGATTGTACAAGGTGCATGAATGAAAAAGGAAAGTAGACCTATAGGTTAATCCAAGCAAAGTAAAATTTGCCATGGAAAGTTAACCAGTTGTCTCTACATAAAGTCAAAGAGCAGAGCCTGCTTACAAGTGATGGAATCCATAGTGGCTGCTCCTGATGTGTCAGCAGCAGTGCCCCTGGACTCTGACATCCACCCATCATCCCTCACTGCCAGGGGCTGGGCCTAGGTGGGCTCCTGACTGGCATCCTCAGCAGAGAGGATAAATAAATGGTCCCTCAGTTCAATTATCTTTACGTAACAGAGTTGTGATCCTCTGTTACGCTTTGGCTAATTCCTTAACTACCGTATTTCCCTGAAAATAAAACCTAACTGGAAAACAAGTCCTCACATGATTTTTCAGGATGCTTGTAATATAAGCCCATCAAAATACCATCAAAATAAGCCCCAGTTAATTATATCATCAACCAGATGGACACATTTAGTGTGTCTGTTGGAAGGATGCAAATAAAATAATATTAATGTTTAATTAAACATGATTAACATTGATGCTTAAAATAAATGATAATATAAATTATAATTAAATATTTATAAATACCCAAGTGGACAGCTTTGGACAAGAGGTTAACACCTATATAAACAGATGAACTCATGGCTTACTGCAAATGACCAATTGGAGTACTGACACAATTCATGAATGTGTGCACTTGATAAGGAATGGATGTGGTTGTGTCTAATATGAATCTTCACAATTCAATACTTCATGTGTTGTAATGGATGTACTTAATACACTCATGTGAATAAAATAAATGTTTTCCGAATTTTGGTCCTGTTGTATTTCATTGCTTTGCTGTGGACCTTCTTTTGCCTTTTTTTTTTTTTTTTGTACTGAGGACTGAACCCATGACCTTGTGTTTGCCAGGCAGGTGCTGTGCTGCTGAGCTATATCCCCAGCCCCTGGATCTTCATTCTTAACTGTCATGATTTTTTGTTGTCACTCTTGTCTTATAAATCTTTAATGGTAGATTTCAAGGAAATCAATGTAGATTGTTGTACATGACAAAATAAGATATCCCCCATTGCACCTTTTGGAGCATAAATTAATGTAAGACCTGGTCTTATTTTTTGGGAAATATGGTAAGAGGCATCCTCATTTCTTTTGCAAGCTTCAGACTTATGTTATCAGGTAGCCATGTTTGAGATAGCTCTGAAAAACAATAAGCAACCTGGCTCTATGCAGAGGATTTTTTTTTTCTTTTGGTACCAGGGATTGAACTCACGGCATTGCAGTTGCCAGGCAGGTGCTTACACAGCTGAACTAAATCTCTGGCCCTATGCAGATGATTGTTATCGTTCTGCTGGATGTTTTCATTTTCAATCAAGGACAATTGCTTTTTTTTTTTCTGCACTGGGGATAGAACATAGGGCCTTTGCATTGAGTTACATCCCTAGCATTTTACAGTTTCTTTTTTCATTTGAGACAGGGTTTCAATAAGTTGCTAAGTTGTCCAGGAGGCTGGGTTCAAACTTATGACCCTCCTGCCTCAGCCTTCCAGAGTGCTGGGATTATCAGCATGAGCCACTGTGGCTGACTGAGACTCTTTAATGTTTGAAAAGGAAGCAATAACTTTTGCTATTTAGAAAAAAAATCATTTTTGCCTAAAAGTCATGCCAGCATCATAATGATTAAGTTTATGTAAACCCTCCTCCATTCTATTTTGCAAGAACTGCTACTGGCTTCTAAATGTTGATCAACTAATGATCAGATAACCAAGTCTGAAAATTCATTAATTTACCAAAAAATTACATTGTAAGTCATTTCATATGTTAAATCAAGTCATCATTTTTCCATAAGCCTATCATTTGTATTTGAATGTCTCCTCATAGGGGAAATAATTTTTCCTGTATCTAGAAAATTACATGACAGGTAATCCAATAGAGTTAAATAGACAAAATAATTTTCTTTACTACTCTTGCCTTTTCTTGTTCAAATGTATTCATACAGCGGTTTGGATGCTGTGATGTCAACTATCTTGTCAATTTGAGTAAGAAATGACCAACTGATGGGTTTAGCACAGCTCTGAGTATGTCTGGGCTATACTTACTGAAGATGGAAGACCTACCTGGGCGGGCCTGGCACCAAAAGATAGGCTTGCAGCCTGAGTACAGTACAATGGGAAAGAAGGAAGTCTCCCTTCTGTTTCTTTTGAGGAGCTCCAGTCTTCAGTATTTCCTTGGTTGTCTGTTGCCTGGTTCTGTGTAGACCTTTCTACTTCTGAAACAAACTCCCACGAGATGCTACACTGAGCTCCAGGTCTTTACTTTAGACTGAATCCTTTGGACCTCCATTGCACAGACAGCTCTATTGCATTCTTCCACATATGACTCTGTAGGTTGTCATGGTAAGCCTACCTTGTAA